>NW_019292595.1:36818-50643 GCF_000500325.1 Leptinotarsa decemlineata | reverse complement strand
CCAAAAATAATATTATATACAGAGTGTTCCATTTGAAAAATCAAAGTTGCTACTGCTTTCTAATAGAAGCGGCAACACCGCATTGTCGAAAATATTTTAGTTGGTTAGAGAATGTCCGAATATGCCCTCCATTAAATTTTCAAAGGGATCCGTTGTCTGGTTCACCAGAAACGTCTAATGTGCCATCCACCGTGAATCAGCCTGTATTTTCTGCTAAATATCTGTAATGTTTCAAGAACAGCCTCATTTGTATTTCCAGTTCGACGAAATTCATACTGACATTTTTATCACAATATTTGTGAATCACTCTACTATAATTTTCTCTAATATTTTAAAAGGATCTGTTCTACAGAAAATGACATGTCAATATTCAAGGAGATATTACTGCTATCTTTGAAGATATTTAAATGAATTTTCATTCGAATTGACTATCTTTACAATATTTTATCAGTTCTGATTCTATTAAAAATTTTACTTTTGATAGGACTGGATCATTCACCAACAAAATATACTTTCGCGTATATCAAACCATTCGACCATCTGTCTTTTCTATATAAAAGCTCCTAAGAATGATAAATAACTTTTTCTTTCTCCAAACAATGAAACATGCTGGGTTATAATTTCAAATTTGTTGGTCTCCTCAAAGAAAGACCTCACCCATATGAGATCATAATTTACTCCCAGTTTAATATATCCTGTCAATCTTAGTTATGACCATTGACGGTCCCTACGAATTCTTTTGTTCGTCCGCTTAATTCAGAGAACTAGATCAATTAATAAAATCAAAGGGAGATATTTATATCTACCGCAACATCTCGGAGATAAAGCCCAATAAAAATAGCTGAATGCGCTCAACAAGATCGCCATCTTCACGCAAAAAATATTTAATTCCTCAAACATTCAGACTGATATTTCGACAATTTTCAGCCATTCTTGAGAATGAAACGAGTCCCGAGATTTGGACAAAAAAGGAAGTGGATAATAGGTCGCGGTTTATGCTGACCAGTGGAGTGTCACCGATTGATATAGAAGGACCAAAGAGTTCGTTATTGATTTTTATCCTTATTTATTTTGTTTACTATGTATGTCACCTATCATTGTTTTTTACATTTAAATCAGCCAATATACATTCTACTGATTTCCACATTTTGGATTTGCATATTTCTATTATATGGAAATTTCACAATGTGATTCTAAAAATCTGCTGTTATAGGTTTCATTCATTTCATTTACTATTTATTTTGAAATATCTTCAATATTTATATATCATAAAAAAATCTGGCATGTTATTTCACAGGGGGTGCAAGCAATTACAGAGGTGAGTTTAGCTTCTATTTCTACGTCCTAAGTGGAATTCACCTCAGATATGATGAAATTGAGAAAACTAGAAATATTACAAATTGATCCGACTTCTGGGCCATAACACAAAGTCTATTTATTCTCTAACTTTTCGAATATCTGATTGGACGGTCGAGTACTGCCAAGTTTTCATGAAGATATAAAGCACAATTTCTAATTATTTTTTGTATTTTCTGATAGATATGTGAATCCTAATTTTTGTATACTAATTATGTATATCCTCTCAGTATCTACAAGGGTAATGTACATAACACTTTTCATAATTATTATAGAATAAAATGTCGTGAAATCAAAATCAACAAAATCGGTTATATAATCGAATAGCTGTCTATATAGGAGTATTAAAATTATCAACACTCAAGGTAAGGTTTATATATCGATAGACATTTCAAATGGTATGTATGTAGGTAGGTATGAAGGTGGTCTTTAAAACAAGTCATACACTGCAGAACCTTTTGGGAAGTCCAAAAGACAAAGTCGAGAATTCGGAAAAGTCTGGAATTTACGAAATTGAATTTAAGGACTGCGATGCAAAATATTATGGACAGACAAAAAGATCTATTAAAGTGAGATATAAGGAACACATAGCACACTTAAAATATGGAAGATTTGAAAAATCAGCAGTCGCCCAACATATTTTGCAACAAAACCATTCCATAGACTTTAGTTCTTTAAGATTAGTTAGACAAGTTAATAACAACAGGCAACTAGATGCCTATGAGAGTGTGGAAATAAGTAAACATAATAATATTATGAATAACGACAACGGAACAATACCAAATAGCATACTATATAGCTTGTTGAAATAATATTTTTGGGTTTACCGATTACTACAAAAAGACACATTGTAAATATATTTAGCTGTTACATTCAAACATACATAAGGACATATTGTAAATAATAGAAAGGCCAATTGTAAAATTAATTTAGGGTGGTACACTTGTATGGGTGGTATTACTGATTACCTACCTGTATGATGTACCTGATTAGTATAAGTAGCTTTAGTTTTGAGTAGTTATTAGTTTTATCTTCCTCTTGAAGATGATCACTTGGTGATCGAAACACGTGTCGAGGTGTAAAAATAACGATTTGGTGTTGGGAAAAAACTCCAGTAATATTCATAAGAAAATGTGAGAATCTGCCAAAGATATGAACTGGAAAAAGTCCTTTGGAAACAGCTAATTTCATATAACCATTGAATTTCACAAAAAAATACTTTGGAAACAAATACTTTTGTATGAACATTGAATCATACAAAAATCACTTTTCTCTATTCAGTTTGTATTCCAGAAATTCATTATGGAATTGAATCAGATATCATTAACTGTATTGCTACACAATATGGTAAATGGAAGAGGTAAACTTTCACTTAAATGAAAGACTGTCATTCTCACTCAATTCAATCATTTAATTACGACGTTATGTTGGTTATTTGATTGAATTCCATATTATTTGAATTGAAAGTGGTATATTTCAAGGAGAGATTAATTTTTGAAGAGAAAGGTTTTTTGGTTTTCTACTTCTCCATCTCTATACAAAAAAAATGAAAATCTTCCAAAGGAAGAAATGAAGCAATAAATTAAAAAAAAACTCTATACGTGTGTAGATCAATTAAAGAAGTAATTTTCAGACGCAAACTGGAAATATTCATAGGATTGCCACAGTATATCAAATGAAAGGGGTTAAATTACCCTTAAATCACTTTCATCCATGACATGAGTATATTAAACTAATTCGTGGCATAAAGTCGTAATTTTATGAATTTATTGAGTGCTCCATCTCATAGTGTCATTTAGATTTGGTGCTGAAGAGGCAATAAGGCAAGTGTCTCATGCTGAAACAACAACTAGTGAGGATGACAGTGTTGCATGCTCTATATTGATTTGGAGTTGTTTTTATGATTTTGGTACTCTATATGATAGATAAATACTTACACAGATACTACACAGGTACTTTACAGGTATCATATTTCCCTAACATGCAAAACAATTTTTCACAAGTAGTTTGCAAATATCTTCATTGTATTTTTAAACACGTTTTTGAATCAATCAATTCAGAAAATTTTCACGGTTGAATAGTGAAATTGAAGATTTCTTTAAAAACAAATGTGATTGAAAGTTGAATTATAAAAATTTGGGTTGAATATTATTCCTCTAATTGAGCACTAATATTGTTTCCAGAGATACTGTTCTTCACATCTACATTCGTTTCAGCTATTTATCGAATTGTCTTGGACTCATCCAAAGTTTACGGCGAGTTTAAAAATGACCACTTCTACAGAATTTCATTGATGAATATCCCCACCTATTGAAGTTTTAATTTTTTTTCGAAAAGTCATTCATTCGAGAACTTGGAAATATTCATACTTAGTATTTCTTATTTTATTTATTCTATAGGCACATCTTTCGACAATCAACAAATACCAGAATAAAACAATTGAAAATTAGATTTTTTGGGATAAACTATGAGTACATTAAACAAAAAATGTGGGATAATGAAAATATTCCCTTATCAATTTGAATAAAAATTGAATCTTTGGTTCACATTTATTGTCAAAATGAATTTTTTTTCTACGTGAATAGATGTGAGATTGATTTTCTGACATATTTGCTATTATTTGATATCATGTATAAGACGTAAGTATGTAAAATAAATTATAAATTTCAGGAAATGATTAAAAACTGATCTGTTTCCGACAACCAGAAACACCAGAAACATTTATTACTTTTTCAATAAGGTTCTGACTGCGTTTCTGTGGAAATTTAGAAACTGAATAACACAGTATTTTTTTTGTTTCAGTATGAAATGAAGCTTTCCATAATTTTTTTTTACGATTTCTCAACCATATTTTGAAATTATTCATGTATACATAATTCTCTCATTTATTGTTTTGTATTTATTTTCTCTCCAGCGTATTCAAAAATTAATTTTTCTGAAATAGTATATTCGATTATTGAACTATTCGCCAAACAATATTCTCAAATATATACACTTGCATCTCCAGAGTATAATGATAAAACCCTATCCACTTCATGTTTTTGTCGTTAAAAGGAGTACCCAATATACAGCGTGGCTCACGGTCGATGGTAGGTTAGACGTTTATGGTAAACGCAACAAAGGATACATTTCCTTATGTTCTATCGATCTAAAATATTTTCAGCATTGCGTTGCCACTTCAAAATGTCCTAGCAACTTTTTTTTTAAATAGAACACCCCATATATTAACACATTTTTGGAATTGCTTTTTTATTGTAATTCTTTTTTATCGATACTGTTCTATACCTATTCCTATCGGTTTTCGAGATGAGATATACTTGAGTATATCAGTAATCAAACAAACTTTCTCTCGTTTATTGGTGTTAATTCAGAATATATTTGGTTGAATTTTCAGCAAGTTCTAACAATAATTTGATCACACTGCACGTGTATAATAAATAATTTCATGATTGAATAATCAAAAGGTTCATTCATTTTGAAAGGTTTTTTGAAACACCGTCATTAATTATTCATAAATTACTTATAAAAGTAACCAAACTGTTATAAGCTTGATAATTCCACTGCTACCTAAAACCAAATTTTTAAAAAAATTATGTTTCCAGAAGACGTGACTTTATTGAGAAAACTTAATGATTCAGATATAGGGATATGACATATCATCTTGAAGCATGTTCCATCATCTTCGAATGTATCGAGTAATATACAAGGGTTTCATTTGAAAAAAAATCAACTTTTGACCACTTTTATGGAAATAATAGTAATTTTAAAACGCCCTGTATTATATGGAGTCGTTTTCGTGATGTTATTTCGATATTTCGCCCATATCACCCCGAACTATCATCAAAATATTAACTTTCCATGAATCAATTAGGGCTATGTTTTGGAACATAAAATGAAATAATTATTTTCTATCTCGAAAACCGATAAAGAGTGTTTAAGTACATACATTATTGACAAAAAAGTATGATAATGAGAGAGCAATTCCAAAATTGTGTTAATATACGGGGTGTTCTGTTTGAAAAAATAGAGTTGCTAAGAGTTTTTTATGAAAGTGGCAACGCCGAAATTTTGAAAATATTTTAGATCGATAGAACAGGTAAGGAAATGTAAGATGTGCAACTTTCAGAAAAACCCTGCGTTACGTTTTCCAAAAACGTTTAACCTACCACCGACCGTGATTCACGCTGTATATCTCTCAGAATGACCCACTCTTCAAACGATTATACGCCACTGGAGATAATGTTCCGCGAAATTATGCCACGAATATTCCAAACAAACGAGTCGTATCCATCATCCGATATTTTTTACTTTATCCTTTCCCTCCAATTATCTTCCTGTTGACATATTTTTTGCTACTGCTGATTTAATAGGGCAAAAGTAAAAGGATATGTTGGGAATTCAACGTGTGACTGATTCTTTCGGAGTTTCAAATTGTTCGTTCTTTTCAAAGAGCCCTGGGTGAGAACATGGGTGAGAGACTGATTTGGAAAAAACGGCAAAGTGTATTTTTTTAAATAAGGAGGAAGACTAAATCGAATCTCAGAAAGTTTCTACTAGATCAATTGTCATAGAAATGTAAATAGATATTGTTTGAGGTCAAATATTTTTCATTCAGAAAATAATATTGGAATGGATAAAAACATTTTTTGAATTTCCACTTCTGCATCTTTATATTTATGACATTGTTTTAAATATATCTCTAGCGTTATAGGCATATTACTTTATGAGGACTGAAGTTGAATCAATATAGAACAGGATACTGTGCTTATTGCAGTAGGCAGTTAAGAGTCCAGTTATCTGACATATGGCCCCAAATTATGAAAATCTCGATCAAAGAAAATGTAATTTGGGTACTTCCAGTACTCCAAATGGACAGGACAGTTTTAAAATTTCGTGACGATTATCGTCAAAGGACGATATATTTCAGTTTTCCTTACAAGAATAAAACATGTATATCGAGTTGACGAGTCATTCTTCAAGCAAGTGTTTTAGTGCATCTTTTCTCATAAGAATGAAATGAACACTAACCAATGATTCATTCAAAAATATTACATGCTATGAAAATTGTGTAAATTTCAATAATCTACCAAGAGAGTGGATTCTGCATTTACTGACCCTTGAGACGGGCCAAACGTAAGCGGGATAAATGAACACTTCATTTTAAAAATATAACTCTTTACATATTACCTAGAGTACATTTGTAGAATTTGAGGTAAGTTGACGGTATGTATTATTTATTCACTTCATAAACTAAAATTCCTTTTTTACATTATTATTCAATATGCAATAGGTGTACAAATAAATAATTTAGTGAATTATTAATAGATACAAATGATAATTACTGTCCGGAAAAATTAAGTTGTTCTAAATATCAAAATGAATTGAATGTTTCTTTTTTGAAGTAATCATAAAATTCAAAATAATAAAATTCATGGTCAGGTTTTCAAAATAAAATTTAATGAATATTTGGATTATGTACATATATAAAATTAAACGAATAATAATTTAAGGAAATAATTTAATAAAACAAATTATAACTCTTTACGTGCGTAAATAAGTACACATACGATTTTTTTTCGTCAAATTCTCATTTGCCGCACATCTACATTGCATAATTTGAATAGTTTTTTATAATTTGTTATTTCATTGCATGAGTTTAATCAATTTTCTCATCTGAAATCATATCTTCGAAGAAAAACATGTTGATAAATAAATTATTTTCCTGAGCAAACTTCCTGAAAAGATTTGAAAAAATGTGTTTTATTCACGTATATCAAGTTGACCACACTTTTCGGAATTTGCAAAACGAATGATTTCACAATTTGCCGTTATCTACTCGCTAATTAGTTGCGGAAGAAAATATTTTTTTGCCCCTTTTTTCAAAAAATACATATTGTCTCGCTAACTTGATATCAAGTTAGCGATACCACTTTTTTATTATAAAGTTTTCCAGAACTTTGACTAGACCATTGGCTTGTTATATTTAGTCGCTAATTAGTTGCGGAGAAAACTATTTTTTTCTGCAATTTTGACATTAGTGTAATTGTCGGTCAGATTAGGATATCAAAAACTATCATTCCGGAACAAACCAACAATCTCAGCTTTATATAGAATCTACCTTGAGGCAGGACACGAAATCGAAAAAACTCTCGAAATATCACCACGGGTGAGGGGATGTAGCGAGATAATCACGTGTATTTACAAATAAAAGTTATTGACAAATTGCCTCATGACCTATACCCTATAGTGCCTTAGCCACTTATTAGTTTTGAAGAAAGTCTCAATACTTCGTGGCCTGAGGACAATGTACTTGTCGCTTGCCATGTGAAATGGTCAAATAAAATACTCTATTCTATTCTACAATATTGAATATATTCTTTGTTTTGTGTACTTGAAGATATTTTGAATATTTTCATCAAAAAAATACATGACAGTTATTTTGACTAGAGGGAGGGTAGTTCACAACACCACCAAGCATCACCAGAGGGGGAGGAGGGGGGTTAAAAAGTTAATAAAAATATCACCTGATCAATGGACGACCCCGAAGTGACGAAACAGCTCTCTAATATATTGCTTGATCTATTAAAATTGATCGGTTAATGTTTGGGATCATGGTAGAAAAATAATTGGTTTTTGTGTATGTTAAATCAGGTTGATTCAATATTTCGTAGCAGAACTTTCGAAAAACATATTAATTACTTAATTAATCAATTTAAAGCCGAATTCAAGAGGGGTTCGTGAACACCACAATTTTTTTTGTTATAGTAGTCATATAATGTCAACAGTTTCTGTTGAGCAGTTAATATCAGGTTGCTAACGGTGTATAGTAAAAACATTTTTAGGCGAAGAATATGAAGCCCGTGAGTGAAAATAGGAAGCGTAATGAAATGAAATGAAAAAATATGTCCAACAACAATCAAACAAATTCAAACCAGACCTGAGGGACAATTTCGTCACGGTGGCGCTGGAGTATATCTAGTAGTACTTGCGGAGTTGGAACAAAACTTTGTAGAATATATCTCTTCTTAAAAAAACAAGAATAATTATTGTTTGATACAGTAAATCCACAACTCAGTTCAAAGAGAGTATGGTTACTGTAAACTGGATAAAGAATTATGAAACTATGATTATACAATTATCACATTTTTATTTGAAATTTGAAATTTAATTAAAATATATTATTTCCATCGGAGTCCATTTAAAGCCGGCAACTAATTAGGGATCAAATATACTAAACCAATGGTCGACTCAAAGTTTCGAAAATCTTAATAATAAAAAAGTCGTATCGCTAACTTGATATCAAGTTAGCGAGACACCATGTATTTTTTAAACAGAAGGGGCGAAAAAATATTTTTCTCCGCAACTAATTAGCGGATAAATATACTAAATCAATGGTCTAGTCAAAGTTCTGGAAAACTTACTAATGAAAAAGTCGTATCGCTAACTTGATATAAAGTTAGCGATACGAATAAATAGCGGCAAATTATGAAATCATTCATTTTGCAAATTTCGAAAAGTGTGGTCAACTTGATATACGTGAATAAAACAGAAAGTTTGCTTGAGAAAATGATTTATTCATCAACATGTTTTTCTTCGAAGATATGATTTCAGATGATAAAATCGATTTAACTCATGCAATGAAATAACAAATCATAAAAAACCATTCAAATTATGCAATGTAGATGTGCGGCAAATGAGAATTTGACGAAAAAAAATCGTATGTGTACTTATTTACGCACGTAGAGTTATAATTTGTTTTTTTAAATTATTTCCTTAAGTTATTATTCGTTTAATTTTATATATGTACATAATCCAAATATTCATTAAATTTTATTTTGAAAACCTGACCATGAATTTTATTATTTTGAATTTTAAGATTACTTCAAGAAAGAAACATTCAATTCATTTTGATATTTGGAACAACTTAATTTTTCCGGACAGTAATTATCATTTGTATCTATTAATAATTCACTAGATTATTTGTACACCTATTGCATATTGAATAATAATGTAAAAAAGGAATTTTAGTTTATGAAGTGAATAAATAATACATACCGTCAACTTACCTCAAATTCTACAAATATACTCTAAGTAATATGTAAAGAGTTATATTTTTAAATTGAAGTGTTCATTTATCCCGCTTACGTTTGGCCCGTCTCAAGGGTCAGTAAATGCAGAATCCACTCTCTTGGTAGATTATTGAAGTTTACACAATTTTCATAGCATGTAATATTTTTGAATGAATCATTGGTTAGTGTTCATTTCATTCTTATGAGAAATGATGCACTAAAACACTTGCTTGAAGAATGACTTTCATGAAGACTGACAACATTCTATTTACTTGTGATATACTGTTTGGAACCTTTGGTGTAGTAATGAATATAACTGGAGTTTTTTCCCAACACCAAATCGTTATTTTCACACCTCGACATGTGTTTCGATCACCAAGTGATCATCTTCAAGAGAAAGATAAAACTAATAACTACTCAAAACTAAAGCTACTTATACTAATCAGGTTCATCATACAGGTAGGTAATCAGTAATACCACCCATACAAGTGTACCACCCTAAATTAATTTTACAATTGGCCTTTCTATTATTTACAATATGTCCTTATGTATGTTTAAATGTTACAGCTATAT
This sequence comes from Leptinotarsa decemlineata, assembly GCF_000500325.1. Classification (NCBI taxonomy): domain Eukaryota; kingdom Metazoa; phylum Arthropoda; class Insecta; order Coleoptera; family Chrysomelidae; genus Leptinotarsa; species Leptinotarsa decemlineata. The sequence continues at coordinate 40,645 of NW_019292595.1, read as the reverse complement.
ATAGAACAATTTTCAGCTATATAAAATTAGTTTCACAATATTGCCTATCTAAATATATTTACAATGTGTCTTTCTGTAGTAATCAGTAAACCCAACAATATTATTTCAACAGGCTATATTTGGTATTGGTCCGTTGTCGTTATTCATAATATTATTATGTTTACTCATTTCCACACTCTCATAGGCATCTAGTTGCCTGTTGTTATTAACTTGTCTAACTAATCTTAAAGAACTGAAGTCTATGGAATGGTTTTGTTGCAAAATATGATGGGCGACTGCTGATTTTTCAAATCTTCCATATTTTAAGTGTGCTATGTGTTCCTTATATCTCACTTCAATAGATCTTTTTGTCTGTCTATAATATTTTGCATCGCAGTCCTTACATTCAATTTCGTAAATTCCAGACTTTTCCGAATTCTCGACTTTGTCTTTTGGACTTCCCAAAAGGTTCTTCAGTGTATGACTTGTTTTAAAAACCACCTCTATACCTAGTTCCTTGAAAATCTTTCCAAAGTTCTTCGTATATTGGTGGTATGGTACTGAGATGTATTTATCTTGGTTTTTGTCCTTTCTGAAAGTCGAGATTTCGTTCATTCTTAACCTAAACTTCTTTTTCCTAATTATGTCATCTACAATACTCCTCGGGAAATCGTTAGTGGCTGCTATTTCCTGTATTGTACGTTTTTCTTTTGTGAACCTATCATGTGTTAGAGGGAAAGTCAAAAGACGATGCACCAAAAAATTCAACCCAGCACGATTGTGCTGTCCACAGTGATGAGAACTGTCAGGAATATACCTGTACGTGCTTGTTTCTTTTCTAAATATATCGTATTCTAACCCTCCATCTTTGCTCCTCATTACCAAAACTTCAAGAAATGGTAGTTGTCTCTTATTTTCTACTTCATACGTGAATTTTATTGATGGACGCGGTATCGAATACCGTGAAAATATCATCCACATACCTCTCTCGAGGTATGTGGATGATATATAGAATAAACATTCTATTTGAAAACAAGCTGATGGTATGTTTTCTTATTCATTATCAACAGGAACATAAAAAAATCAATAGATTCAATTATTCTCCATGACGATGGAATTTATATTGAAACATTTATTAATGATATTCAGTAACTTAAGATCTTAAGTAATATATTGCAGTAACTAGTTAAGATTCCTGAGTTTACTAGTATATTGAAGCCACATTTTTTTATGAATCATCACAAGGGTCACAAAAAAGTATTATTGGAAGAAGATATCACCAAGATCAGTTTAAGACAAGACATACTGTTAATGTCATGTAGTTTTTTTTAATCTTATAGTATCAGAATATACTATTTTCGTTTTGGTTTTTATTAACACATTCCATCTTACACGAACATTATTGAACATAACTCCTCGACACATTCTTACCAGCATAAAGTTGCTGCACTCAATAGTATATGCTTCACAGGCTATTGAATATTACACTTGGTATGAGAGTAATTTCCAGAGAGAACTGAGTTTGATCGAACAAATCGCGGTCAACAACGGTTAAAAGGTAAATATTATAGACTCTATTCTTTCCAAAAAACTAGAAAAGCAAGCCATGGTCCACCATGGTCCACCAAAATTCAAGCTGCGATAAATTCAGTAATGGGACATTGTCATATTTGGATGAAGCCACCAATAATATTGCCCGTTTTTTGAAGGAACAATGCGTAAACGTAGTTTTCAGAACGTATAATAGTCTATGTGAATTCATTAAAAACAATAAAGACAAAACTTCAGTGTCGGATAGATCAGAAGTATATAAGCAGAATTGTGGCCCTTGCTCAAAACTGTGTATTGGCCAAACAGGGAAGATATTTTCCCAAAGAATTAAAGAGCATACAAGAAGTTCCGTAAATAAAAGGACGAATTTCACGTTTGCAAACCACCTTTTAGCAGAAGGATATGAGATTAATCATGAAAACGATGTGTTACATTTGTAAGAGAAAAGTTTGAAACTCAATCTTATAGAATGTTTAGAAATTAATAGATTGAAGAACTGAACTGATTTACTGAATGATCAATAAGAATTGAATAACCCTCATTACTACTGTAAGGTACTAGTTTAATAAATAGGGCAGATAAGACAGTGAGAGTTCTGGCCATACTGCAAAACTTTCATTTAGACGTACGCTTCAAAATTCCAAAGTATGGTGTTCATTCAGCTCAAAATACTTCAAAATATAGTATCTTAGAAGTCATAGTACTGGAGACCTGAAAGCCTTACCACTCAATACACTGTCGTTAATTTGAAAATGGTGATCAGTTAAACAAAATAACTCTTGTATTATTCCCTTTGAATTTTTCAAATGAATCATATCTACGAGAAAATTATATTACTAGTACAAACATAGTGAGTTGCCGTACCGTCTACATCATTTAGCAAATAAAACTTTCTTTTGGTAATGAATCCATTCGAAACAGTTGAAAAGCTTCGCAGTTCGTATTAACGTCGACTCAGTTTTTCGAATAATTTACGTCTCTATAGAGATAATTCGGGTTTTTCGTTTGGCAAAAAGCCAGATGAAATAGCGTACATCCCAGTAATATGTTGCTTCAAGTTCTATGATAGAATTTGGATGCAATTAGTTAAGTGCATGTTTTCCAATAATAATTTGATATTGTTTGCAAAATCGGACAAAAAAACTTCTTAGAGTCGCTATCTCGATGATGCAGCATATGGATGTCATGTGATTACTTTCACATCAAAATCGACACTATATGCGAAAAAAAATATTAAAAGCCATTTTTTGTGGAGGAAATCAGAAATTTTATCGACTTTTCTGAAGATTTTTATATTACACGATTTGTAGAATATAAAAATGTAAAAGTAATTTTATACAGGTGTAGAAAGAGCAAACATTTTATTTCAGCCCGATAAGCATATCCAAAGAATATTGGACCATTTTGCAGTAACTTACTATATATAATAATATTACCTACCTATCTAAAAATATTTAAAAAATTGTACTAGATACTTATCTTGACGTTTTGGAGGCCAAAATCTGCTCCCGTCTTCAAAATTGAAAAAATAGGTATTCTCTTATATAAGCCTGTTGAAGTTTGTCTATTCGGGTAACCAAAAATAACCAATACATTTCTTTCCAAATATGTTGCTTCTTTAACTTAAACAGTGTGTGGTTCATTGGCAATCATTGTCATATCTTGTTCCATTCCATTCGAAGTTTTTCATCTGATAATTCTGATCCTGCTAATTGTCTACTTCTGATGTTATGCCACTGAAAATAAGTAAGCATTTTGTTTCTTCGATTTGTTATTCAGTTATAATATGAAAATGAAAGAAGTGAAAAAATGTTTCATGTTAAACGGTTTTATAAAAAAAAAGATGATAATGATGTGGATAAGGAACTAAAAACTAAAAAATAATTCGGAACGTCCTATAGTCTATTTCAAAAGAGTGTAGAGTAATAAATCATGAAGTGTCATAAAATTTGCCTGAATTTCGTTGTCGTCCATGGGCGTAGGCAAATCTTAGGATTATTAAACTTAATAATTAAAGTAAATTAAAAATTACAGACATAGATAATAATAAAAGGCCATTTTTGGGAAGTAATTTGGTCTAAAACTAAGTACCTACATGTATTTAGGTAAGTAAAATTTCTTAAAAAAAGATTAAGATTAATTTTAGTGGTTCTTGTAAACTTATTTAATATGCAATTTGGGTTCATATACTTGAGCATGATTTCTCAAAAAAGGGTTAACACTTAGTTCCGAGGTGCCATGTCATTATAATAATCCCTTTTTGACCCTGCCCACCAATCATGCAATACCTATTAAAC
>NW_019292595.1:0-36789 GCF_000500325.1 Leptinotarsa decemlineata | reverse complement strand
GTTCACAGTTTTAGTATTGTTCAAGTGTCAAATTGTAATAACGTATCCAGTAAAGTTCTTGTCGTTTTTGTGAATAAATTGATTTAAAGTCCCCACAAGTGTTTCAATACGTAAAGTTCGTTCGTGTGTGTTTGTGAGTATTTCCCGATTTCGGTTCGTATATATTTTATTGTTACATTTTATATTTTTTTAATAACACTGTTCTGCTGTATTAAATTTTTATTTCCTTTAATATAATTTTTATGAATGCATATTCTTTTGGCAATTATCCCACTAGCGCGCCTCTGGCTCAGTATTTATCCGTCGATAACAATGGACAAATCCCTTAAAACAGGGTGATACCTACCTGCTCTTTATGAAACGACATAATTTTGCAATGCGGACTAGGGAAGTGACAGAATTTATTGACGGATCACCCTGTAGCGCTTTTGAATACTTAATGAGATTTTATTACTCTACACTCTTTTGAAATAGACTATAGTTGCAGTCATCATAACACTCTCCTCAGCAATTTTCTCATTCTGTTTAGTTCATTTAGTGCCTCAGTATCACCAGGTAATATGTAATCCGCCATTTGTAGCCGCGGTCATCTTGAATTTGCATCTTTTTAAAGTTTACTACTATTCTATCAAGCCTGTCATTTGATATCCATATTGAGGTAGTTGTGACACAATATGTAATCCGTCATTCTGTAGCTGCGCCCATCTTGGATTAACAATGATCAGAATTCATCAAATTGTATTGAACCATACAAACAAACAGGACAAGCGTAATAAAACCGTTTGATATGCCTCTTTTTAAGAACTTGTCATTTTATTCAGAAAAAGGTACTCAAAAAAAACAAAAAATCTTTGATGTCTTGCATAAATAATGATTCATTCAATATTTATCATCTACAGTTAAAAACTCAATTCAAATCGATGTTCACATGTTTCGATCATTCGTTATATTCATTTTCAATTGCAACATTACATTTTGCCAAAATTCTGAATTGTACAAGGTGTCAATTTTATATAATTTTTTTCATCCACCATATTTTTTTTTTAGAATATGGAAAATCTGAATGACATCCCAATTTTGAAGAATATTTTTGACCCTCTTACAATAAATGAATTTAAATTTTACTCGGAATTTCGAATATAAAGAGTGTTAAATGATATATCATTTCAAAAAGTGTTCACTTCACAACTGTAATTATTTTCTGACCAGAAATCTTTGAAATATTGCATTGAACAATTACAGAAATAATTCATACTTCTCTGAGTGATGATGGTTCAAGTTATTATTCAAACAAAAATTATTGTATTACGTTTTTCTTCTTTAGAATTGTTGGAAAATTTGGTGGCAAGGGTCCTTTGAGTTTTTCTCTTGTACAGAAAATCTCTTAATTTGCGAAAAAGAATATTTGCACATATGTTTATTTTTATGACCGCTTTCGGGTTTTACCCCAGCTTCCTCACAGGCCGATCACAGAGGGTCAAACTGGATGATTACTCATGTCATCCCTAAAAGAAACAATCTCAGGTGTTCTGCAGGGAAGTATTTTAGGACCCTTGATGTTTTCAGTGTTCATTTTTGATTACCCCAATTTCTTATCACATTATCAAGTACATCTATACTCAGATAATATACAGTTATATTTGTCTTCTCATAACACCGATACAGAAAGTTGCGTGGCCAATATACACAAAGATTTGCACAAAACATTTCTTTACTCGGAGAGACTGAAAATCAATCCAAATAAAACTTTGGCCTTATGCATAGGGTCTCAAAGACAAATAGTAGAAACTCAGTGTAACTTTCGGCTCACTCTCGATAATGCAGACATTGACTGGGTAGACAGAGCTAAAAATCTTGACATAACCATAGATGACAGCTCTTTGTCTTTTCACGAACACGTGACAAAAATTTCCAAACTATCATTCTTCAAACTCAAATCGCTATACAAATTCAAGTATTACTTATCAGAAGAAATAAAACTTAGTTCAGTTAAAACTCTTATTTATCCCCATATCGAGTATTGTTGTTCGGTGTATTACAATTTTTTGCCGCTATATAACAAGCAGAAATTACAACGTATACAAAATGCTTGCATGCGATCCATATGCTGTATACCACATGGTGAACATGTCATACCATTTTTGTTAAAAATGAAGAAGCTGAATGTGAGGTACAGGGTCCAATATTTGATTTTTTTTTGTTTAAGTTGCTTCAAACTGAAACACCTAATTATTTATATAGTTTATTAGGCAGGCATTCTGACATACATATGATCAATTTGAGAATTAACTCATTCAACATACCTAGGCACTGTACTTCCAAATTTCAAGGGTGTTTTTCTTATATAGCCCCTTCTTATCTGAATGAAATTTTACCACTTTTAAATCATAATAATCATCAATTTGGGAAAAAAAAATAAAAGCACAGATGGTTACTGCTCAGTGCTAATTTGAAAAATTTAAAATTCAATGTATGGTTGTGCAATAAAATTGTTAAATTGACTAAAATGACGTTAAGATTATTAAGAGTTATTAGCAAATATATGTTCTATTATTTTTTCTCTTCTCTATCATTGTTATGATGGTAAAAAAGTATTTTTATAATTATTTTTCACACTCACTGTATAATTTTCCAGATAGCCTTTGGCTAACCCTTTTCGTTTTATGTACAAATTTATTTTTCTTGTATAATAAACGATATTATTGTTATTATCAAGTATGAAACTGACATGTGAAATCTGGAAACTATGTTATATAGGAAGTTTTTAGGTAAGCTAGAAGGCGAGGTAGTTAAATGAAGATGGATGCAAACTAGAAAATTCAACACCGACGATTATAGGGGTTGTCAAACTTATACATTCAAGAGTGGAGACTTACATAAATCGAGTAGCTCGTTTAGGGGTATATATCACGGGTTTTTAATCAAATTATTAATTTCCATGGCTTCCAACAAATTCATTTTCTTCCATTTATTACATATGTGTAGGATTTTGAGGTTATCTTTACTCATCTTGTATTTCGATTCTTGTAGATGTTCATACATTATCGATTTTTTGTTCAAACAGACGTATTCACGGACCCCTCGTCAAAATTTCGATCTTGATTGCAGTATTGTGAAAAATATTTTGGGAGACCCTATATACTTAATCCGATTCGTATTATCATTCGGAAATGATAATGTCCGTCACGCACCGACCGAAATAGTTTAATGCAAGATAAATACCATAGCTTTCCGTCTTTGCTAGTAAATTAACCCATCAAAATGAAGTGAAGTGAACCGCTCCGTCTCCAGTCATAGCCCACTAAGATCACTTCGTATGTCTACTTAGATCAAAGCATGCTTCAGAGAGCAGAGACGTCTTGAGGACATCTCAAACGGTCGTTTTGCTTTTGTTTATTACCACACACATATGCACAGCTGTTTTCGGGGATGTTTCAGTAGACATTTCGCTTGTTTTTTGTGAATGGTCGTAGTCAAAATACACTTTCGCTCGAATAGCGGTTTGTTTATTAATTCACTGTGATGCATCTACTGCATTCACCCATCTGAGACCGAGATGACAGATTTGTAGCATCAGTAGTTTTTATCAACATCAAACTTATAGTTATTGGTTACACCGCCGCGTCAGTAACTTTTTACTGACGCGTTTACGAAACCAATCATATTTTATGTATTACGAAACACTGAAAAGAACTGATAGATACTTTGAAAATTTGCTTTCATGAATTCTGTACATACATATTTCATATTTTGGAAGAATTTTTCCTATTTATAGCAAACCAGTGACTCAAATCTGCTCCGCATAGGTAGCAGAACACACAGTGCATTTCAACTCAAAAAATTGATATTTGGAATAATGAAATTAATGCATGAATATTTAATTTTGAAGTGAAATTGACAGATGAAACTTACAAGATGGGGACTGGGCGCCATTTGGGAAAAAAATTAATGGAAAGGGGGGTCCTGTCACACATCTTTTTGAAGCTCCTAACAAATGCTTCACAACCCTAGAATATAACGTCAATATCATCAACTACTACAAAATGGCGGAACTTTTAATAATTGCCTGAATACATTGACATATAACTACATAATATGAGGTAATAAGCTTGGAGTCAGTTCAGGAGATGTTTGAAATGGTTGCCTTGAACTTTTTTACATTTGAAGAGCCTATCCGATATTTTACGCCGAACATTTTCGATCACAGTAACGTCAATATCTCTACAAAGATTTATTTTTCCCTGCCGTATATCCAATATTGGAGCAGGTTCAGTTTCCTACAGCCTTTGCTTCAAATAGTACCATAAAAAGTCAACAGGTGTTAAATGTGGCGAGCGGGCTGGCCATTCTGTAAGACCGCGACGGCCAATCCAATGCCGGGAAAAGTAGTATTCAAATAGTATCTTACTTGTCTGTAGTGATGTGGTGGTGCTCCATCTTGTTGGAATACAATATCCATATCGAATTCATTAGGATTCGCTTCGACGATTTCAGTGATGAGAGGATCAACAGTAGTTTCCAGCATATCCAAATACGGTTCCCCTATCAAATTTTGATCAATAAATAGAGTTCCTACAATATGGTTTCTAAATATTCCTGCCCGAAAATTATTTTTTTCTGGATATTGGGTATGTGTTTTCGGGAAAACGTGAGGGTTGGTGTTACTCCAATAACGGCATTTCCGTTTAAAAAAATGTAAATACGTCACTGAAACAATTATTGTGGAGATAGGATGCGCCTTGCAATGGTTTCTGTGATGATTTCGCAGAATTATGTTCTTCGATCAGGGTCATCTTCAGTTAATTGGTGTACCATTTCAATTTTGTATGGATGATACCTATTTCTCTTTAGAAGTTTCCACACAGTAAAAGGAGACACCTCACAAACATTCGCGACGGAATTAGTACACTGTTTAGGATTTACTACCATCTCACCAATTATCTGCACTTGCAGTTTTTCCGGAATGGACGGATGACCTAATGACTTTTTGTTATGTACACTACCAGTAGTTTTGAATTTGGATACAAGTTCCCTCAAATATTTTCTACAGATAGGACGATTCGGAAACTTTCATTGAAAATCCTTTCGGTCTCGTGAAAGTTACGCGTCGTAACTAGACCGCTGTAAATAGACGAGAATTGACCATTTTAAAGATTGTTGATGTGATACCTTCCTACTAGTGAAACCGAAAACTAAATGAGAGTATTCTGACTGAACAAAGCTGTTCGTTGTACTGACATTTTTTGTCGTTTTTATAAACAGAAAATAACTTAACAAACCTTATCGAATTGTTGGAATTGCCATAAGACAGATAAAAAGGAATATTTCCAGAAATATCAATAATAATGTGTTTGTTTTCAGGAAATTATTAAATATTTCGCCATTTTGTAGTAGGTGAAAATATTGACTTCATATTCTAGTATTGTGAAGTATTCGTCAGGAGCTTCAAAATGATGTATCACAAGACCCCCGCTTTTCATTAATTTTTTTCCCCAAATATAGCCCAACCGCCATTTCGAAAGTTTCATCTGTCAATTTCACTTCAAAATTAGGTATTTATGCATTAATTTCATTATTCCAAATTCAAATTTTTTGAGTTAACCTGTTCAAAAAATTAAAGGGGGGGGGCAATAAAGAAATGCACTGTTTATGCATATTTTTTTATTACTGAAACAAAAGTGTGTTCACAAACAGGAATCAATTTCGAAATAAGTCGATACATTTGTGCTTTAAAGAGACACAAAACAAAAATATGACTTCAACCTTCCAAATGACCCATACGTAAAACTGAACTGACGCAATCGCGTACAACCTTTCTTAATCACGCATTCATGTTGGTTTGTGGGGCCGCTTGAATTTATTTGGTAGCTCGATAGATTTGATTTTGCGATAACTTCTAAGATATCATTTTGAATTGCATGGTATATTTAAGGTAAATAACTATTCAATTTGATGAGTTATGATTTCATATTAGTCTAAGTAACCTTTCAGTTGTCAAATAAAACTATCCAGTAAAAAAGTCGAGTACCAATATGGCGGTTATATAGGTTAATACCAAGTGTTTCGGAAGATATAACCGTATCTTCCGAAACAATACAGTGTAAACTATGAAAAGTAAATTTCAGAATGAAATAAATTTGAGAAGTAGAAATTGAAAACAAGCACATCAATCAAGTTGGCGTCTTCAGAATAAGATGTAGAGTTTTTTCTTATGGTGATTGGAAAAATGCTTGTTTTGGATTCGTTCCAGAAATTTCAGTTCCACCATTTATTCGACACAAATTATTATATCTTCAAATGACCAACACGTTCCGTAATGTGAAAATGTAATTTAGTAATGACACTTTGATGACTTCAACGTAACGTAACGTGTGATTGGACGTACAGAATAACATAAACATCATAGATTCTCAATCTGCAAAAGTTTCTACATCGTCAGCTGTGTATATTTGGGATCGATAGTATATACCGTTATAACATCACACCGTGTAATCTGTAAAATAACATAACTATTCATTTGAAAGAATGAGAGTGAAATATTTCTGAATATTGAAACCTCTCGTATCTCAGTAAGGGTACTTTTCAGAAATAAAAAACGTAATCGTAGAAAATCTTTTTCTAGGAAGAATAAGTAGGTATATTTTCATGCAAATCTAAATTTTTTAAAAGAGATCTTCACGGGGATATCGAATGTAAAATGTAATATAGATTATTTGTCCGTTGGAAAAATCAAATGATTTTTTTTGTATAAACTTGGAGAAGTAGAAAGTCAAATCCTTTCTTTTTCAAAAATTGATATGCCCCCTCTCAATTTGAACGAGCGATTAAATCAAATGAGCGAATGAATGTCATTACGTACTGTCATTAGAGACATGAGTGAATTAAATTCATTCGTAGCATAAGATCTTAATTTCATGAATGAAATGAGTCCCTCATCTTGTAATGTTATGCAGATTGGTGCTGAAGAGGCAATGAGGCCAAAATATCGATGTCCGATATTGAGGATGACAGCGAAATATGTTTCTTCCATATACTATATTGTGTAGCAATTGTGTGAATGATATCTGATTCAATTCCAAAGTTTTGAAAAGCAGCCTTTGCAATTCTAGCGACAAGATTGTGCCAAGATATATTGGTGTCCATTTAACCCCCAACAAACTTATCGAAGCGGAAAGTGGAATTATATTCGGTTCGGAGACATTCATCTTTCTGGAGAAAACCGATGCTTATATTTTCGTGGCATTGGGTTATTTACACCCCAATTCGAAATCACTTCTAGATCAAGCATTAATTCACCCAGTATTACAACAGAATTGGTCAAATTATAATTCGATAATGGAAAACACAGACTATTTTAATGAGTATGAAATGAAACTTGGGACGGTTGAGCAGATCCATTTTTTTGTCAGTATTTCTGAAATGAATTCTGAACAATTCGGCATATACCCATAAAATCTTATATTCTACAAGAGTAGTTTTCTGACAAAATATGAATAAGGAAAACAATTCATGTAATTCTATTAAAAAACCTACACTTCTATTAGTTTTTCTGTTATTGGGGAATATTTTGAAAAAATCCCAATGTACTGATTTTCAAAACTTTCATAGGAAAAATATTTTAAGTAGATTTTGAGTCCATCACGGGCAACAGACATATAGAAAGATAGATACGAACATGATGGAAGGATTAATGCATACATTTATAATAGTGAATCGTTAACATTTTCTTCATATCCTGACTAAATACCTGGGTTTTTATAATTCACACAAGTAATTCAGTATTTCAGGAGATTCAACTCATTATCTGACAACTTTCACGATATGAATCGTATTATTTTAATTCCAAAAACGAATCACTCAATTTTTTTCTAATACGTTTAATGTCCACGCCATGTATGTCTCAACCAGCACGAATATTCAGCCCAACATTCATTTCCCTAACGAGAATTCCGATTCCGCTTTTATCATTCCGACCGTACCGCTGTTCTGCTTTGTGATCAATGAAAACGTTTTCGTGTAACAACGATCACGTTTGTGACCTACTTTTCAGCCAAATTCAGCAGTGTTGTTGAAGAATAATTCGGTAATAATCAACCGCAGAAGAAGAAAAAGATAAGTCACATTACTGCTTTCGAGTCAGTATCCAGGGAAATTTATCGAGCACGAAGAGTACGTAAATCACAAGTTATCACAAAGTGTTTTAGCCTTCAAGAGCACCGTAGCTAAGGGTAAATTTTGTGTGATTCAAGGTCCTAATACTGGTCTCTTTCCAAAACCAGTATTGTATAAATGGCGCTAACCCGAACACTGTTATTATCATAAATGGTTTGAAGGTCGGCTCGATTTTTTATTAGTTTGAATTGTTGCCGACCTCTGAGGAATAGGATATGGAGGTGAATGGACGAATATGTTGGGTATGCAAACCGGTGAACGTAATTCTGGGTGGCCATTTTATCAGGGGTTTTGCATAACTATTTGACCCAGTTTAGCATCAGATACGGAGATGTTTATATACTACCCTATAATGTGGTAATACATTTTTTTATTCAACAGGCCAACGGAAATCAAGAAGTTCTAATGGCAAGACAAGTTGCAACTGTTCAGAAGAAGATTGTATATATCGTTACGTTTTTCCCGTGTGTTCAAGAATAATTGACTACACTGTACAATAATCAAACCCAACTTTATTTAACTATTGATACAACCAAACACTAACAGTTTCCGCTAAATTTGACTTAACTTTTCCTGATATACGAGTGGGTAGAGTTTATATATGGTAATCGAAGTAACTAGAAGCCGATACAGAATACGCTGGAAGTCTATCGAAAAGACGCAAAAACTGAGAACAACCGCAAAACGCCAGTCGATCTTGGCCACGCCAGCGGCAGCCGGCGTTATTTTTATTAGGAGATGTCTCACAACGATATTGTCAAAAGCCAAATTGTTAAAAAACACTAATTTCTGAAAATATTTGATTTTCCAAATTCGTATCTTCAGTGTACCGCACTGTAATGGACGATCTAGTAAAAGTTTCACTAGTTCGGACTTTCATTGTCTAATATATAAAATGATTTGAAATCCCTGAAACAACTAAAAAAGAAGAATTAAACATAAGTAGCTGTAAATAACAATTATATTACCAAAAAAACCTGAAATGAAATAATAGTGAAATAAAATACAAGTAAAAATAAAACAATTGAACAAAAAAATAAAAATTGCGTAATAAAAAAAATAAAAAGTCAAGAGATTCCAAGCCAAGTTAGTTCACGACGTTTCGATTGTTAGTATCCACAATCGTCTTCGGGTGATGACTGGACTGATTCCTTCGAGAGATGACTATTTATGGGTCGTTCGAGTACTTTCACTTATCCCCACTTTCCATGTTTTCCGCATCACTGGTTCAGTGTGAGATGAACGTTTGGCGGGAGTTGGCAATCTTTTGCTTGCTGATGGGTTTCCATATGGTGTGTATTTCTACGCTGGCTTGGCTGAATACGTTGTTGGACAACATGTATGCGGCTTCCTTGAATTTTATCCTGAACCAATGTTCCTCTCTGTGTAAGATCTCAGCTTGGGACCACGCGATGTTGTGTTGATGGGTCCAAACATTGTTTGCTATTCCTGATATTCTGGTTTCATCTTGCTGTCTGTGTTTCTTGTGCTCGGCAACGCGAACATTCAAAGGCCTCTTGGTTACACCAATATAGGATTTTCCGCACTCACAGGGTATCCGGTAAATGCAATTCTTGGAATCGAAGTTCGCGTTTGGTGGCCCGGTTTTCGTGAGGCTGCTACGGATAGTGTTACCGGATCTGAAGCAGGTTCTGATGTTGTACTTTGAACCAATTCTGCTTATCCTCTTCGATAATCCTCCGATGTACGGAAGTGCAAGCACTGGTTGTGACGGCTTCCCTTCCTTGCTAGGCTCCTGCTGTCTTTCAGCCAAAATCTTTTCTACCATCGCTTTGGAGTAGCCATTCCATTAAAGGTCATTTATGATGATGTCTAGTTCCTTCTCGAGACCTTCCTTCGTGTTACAGAGCCCGAAAGCACGGTCTAATAGAGTCTTGATAATTTCTCTTTTAGTTGATTGATGGTGGTTGGATTCGTTGTGGATTTGATGTTGATGTGTTTCAGGAAGGCGTCTAGTTCAGTATTCCCATGATTCCATATTATGAAGCTGTCGTCAACATATCTCAACCAGACTCGAGGTTTCTTGTAGGCTTCTTCAATGGCCAGAGTTTCAAACCACTTGGCTATGACTGGTGAAACTGGCGATTCTATTGGCAGTCCCTCATCTTGTGTAAAGAATTCGTCCTTCAATTGGAAATAACAGTTCAGTACACATTATCCTAGTAATTCCATAATTACTTCTATAGGTAGATTCGTTCTTTCTTTCAGGTGCCGTCTTCGGATAGCTTTCTCTGTATGGTTTGGAGTGCTTCTTTGACCGGAACGTTGGTGTAAAGGCTTTCCACGTCGAAACTAATTAGTTGATCTTCCTAGTAGTTCAAAAAAATGCCCTGAATTCTTCACAAAAGAAGATGTTTTTCCTTGTAATGGTTGTAGGTATTATAAGAAGTGAAAATCTAGACAAGTTTTGAGTAGCCGAATCTCTGGAGCCTATGATCGGTCTAAGCGGAACGTCCTTCTTGTGGACTTTGGGTAGTCCATACAAGTGAGGAGGCTCACTGTGGTGCGGTGTTAGCGATGACCTTTCCTTGTCCGAATAGACATGGTATTTTTTCAAAATCTGGTACAACTTCCTTTCTATTGATGCAGTAGCGTCCCGTACGATCTTTGTTTATCGTCTCTTCTGAAGAACCGCTTCGATCTTCTGTTCGTAGAGAACATTATTCATCACCAAGGTAGCGTTTCCATTATCTGCAAGTAGGATCTTGATGATGTTTTATCCACGTAGGTCTTTCAGAGCTCTTTGTTCTTCAATGCTAATGTTAAGATGTTGGAATTGGTTCTCGATCCAGCTGTTCTCTGATTTTCCATCTGAATTCTTCTGCCTCGGTCTGGTCAACAAGGGAACTGGTGGATTCCACTTTTTTGCTCAATATAATTGTTATTTATAGCTACTTATTTTCAATTCTTCTTTTTTAGTAGTTTCGGGGATTTCAAATCATTTCATATATTAGACAATGGAAGTCCGAACTAGTGAAATTATGAAACATTGTCAATCACCTAAGTTGAAGTTCATTTACCTAAATATAGTTATGATATTCGGCAATTAGCAATAGTGCAATAATGCTGATTGGCAATATTAGACTTCGACCTAAAATCGGGAAAAAGAACAGATCCATCACCCCTGAAAATGTACCTTCAGTAAGTGTTTCTTTTGATTTGTATTATTGGCTTGTTAGATTATATTTTTGAAAAATACGTAACATTGTTGAGGGATATGTTGTACCTTCATTTCAATAAACTTTGGTATTTTCTATCTATGATTACCATTTCTGAATAAATCTTACCATCTGAGTTAACCCCCAACTCGCGAGCCATTTGCGCCGCGACAATATAATCATTATGGAAAAAGTGTAGTGGCACAGGGAGGGTTCTATCCTTATTTCCAGAGAACTTTGTAATGAACAAATAACTTTATCTTCTGGATCATAATATTTATAAATCACTGAGGCATCACATGCAACATACCCCAGCAATAAGTGTTGAATCGTGGAAGAAGGGATAAACATGAATTCATCCAAAACCACAGTAACAATCACAAAAAGGTTGCGAAGATAGATGAGTAAATTCTTAAATGATGTGGGACGTTGCAAATCTTCGATTGATACTAGATTCCAGGCTTACCTAGAACCAAAATTGGACAAGATGAGAAAGGTAGAGGTAGCACTAATGTTGACACCTAAGAAAAGGTATGGTACACAAAACCAGACATAGCTATATAAAATGGTGGTAAAACCCATAATTACATATTATATATCTCAATTTTTGGGGCTAATGATGAAACAAGCTACGGCTATTGACAAATTAGGTAACAACAATCGGTCGTTAGCCGGTCGGTTCGACGTGGGTGATTTGTTAACTCACTCAGTCGACCCCGTGTTGGTCGGTGGTTCAAGCCGCAGGCTGAACGATCGATTTTCACTTGCTTTCATCCAACACGTGTTAGAAATCATACGTTGGAAGGTAATACTTCGTTATTCCTCAACTCGCACAAGTACATGTACAAACTTTTACTGGAAAGGATTGTGGAAGTGAATATCGAAAACTAGGAGCAACAAAGCAAAGAGCTCAAGAAAAATTAGCATATTCCGGAGAAGAAATAAATGAATAAGACTGATTCCAATCCACAAAAAATAGTTTTGTGCCATCAATATTTCACTAACACTTCATTCAATTGAAATAGAATGATGTCATCTTCAATTCCAGGCCGTGATTCCGACATGTACACTACCTCAACTCAATTGTAACTGTTGCCCACGGATCCTTGGGTAATTGAATATCCTTCAATCGATCTTCGTTCGTGGCGCGCCACTGTCAAGGATACGATTAATATTTTCATTCGCGAAGTCAGGATGGCACATCCTTTGTTGTACTGAAATTGATAAAGTACTTTTTGTCTCCCTTGAATTATGATTAATGGAGGTTTGCTCCGCGGTCGATTAATTCTCGATTTTGCATTTAACTAAATTGCTAAAAAATAAAAATGAAAAAGATTAACGTCTTCTACCTCAATTTCCTCAGTTGATGAATCAATGCGGAAGTGATTTAATGACAAGTCTAACCTTGAATAACGGTTATACGTGTAAAATCTCTGTGGGGGAGTTCAAAGCAAGTCAAAGGTATTTGTGATCCATTTCACTTCATCATTTCCGAAACGATTATGTTAACACGAGAGAGTTTTGAATTAAAATAATTTTGATTTCTATATTTCACTAGAAAATGAGATTTGAAAGTGAGATAAGAAAAAAGTTACCAATTTTGAATCAGTAGTATGAGTCTCAAATGTATGTGCCAAAAATTATATATCTGTTTGAAAAATCTGTTTAAAATCTGTTTTTCCGTTAATCAGCTGTCGCCCCCATTCGAACGACAACTCTCAGAAGTTGAGAAACTTGTGCAAGCTAAGGACTAACGAGGTCTTACCTTTTAACGTGTGATTCCTAACACGGTTGCAGATTCATTTCAGCTTCAACCAGATAAATTCTCTCGAGAAAAATATCTGGTCGAGTCGGGAATCGAACCCACGGTCTTCCGATCGTGAGTCGGAATTCAGTAAATCAAAATAAAAAATATTCCTGTATGGAAAAAATGTTGCTTGAACAACTTGCAAAATATCTCCGGCAAGTTTTCATACCTCAGTTTGGAAAATAAATACAGAAAATGTGAAAAACTTCCGAAGCAGAAAAGGATACGAGTAATCAGAAGAAAATGAACTCTCCACAAAGTTGTGAAGATCGTACTTAGGAGTTACTTTAAAAAAAAACTGGAAGAAAAAGCCCTATCAAAACAGCCACTTTCATATAAACATTGAATTACATGAAAGAAAAAGTATTTTTGTACAACTGTCATTGAAAGTGACATTTTGAATGGTTGTCAAGAGATTTCAAAGAATCGTATTGAAAATATTTTCAACACCAGTGTTGAAAGTATTTTTTACACGATTTTTTTCCAAATTGCAATAAACGATACATAATTATTCAATTTTCAAGGAAGTTTTATTATGAACAATAGATATAGATATGATAAAATTCTGTTACAAAAATGTATTATATACATTAAACATCAGCAACTTTAGATAAGACCCGTGAGCTGTTTGTTGGTAACCAGGTGTTTCGGCGTTAACCGATAAGAAACGTCAAAATGTGTTTTTATAGAAATATCGAATTTATCTAACCTATTATGGAAACAGGACAGTTGTACAAAAATTTTTGTATGATATTCGTGTTAAAATCAAGTTTTATTTTGTGCATGAAATTGCTCAACTCACTACGCTCATTTCGAAAACTTTTTCACTCACAAAATAAAACCTTACTTTTAACACTCATATCATAAATAACCATTTTGTACAACTGTCATTAAAAGTGACAACTTTTATGGTTGTCAAGAGTATTGGAAGATGATGTTTACAAAGTAACGTGTTGAAAATATTTCAACACTAGTGTTGAAAGTATTTTCAAACGATTTTTTTCGACCATATAGCATTAAACAAAACATTATTATTCAATTTCACTAGTTCGGACTTCCATTGTCTACTATATAAAATAATTTGAAATCCCTGAAACAACTAAAAAAGAAGAATTAAAAATGAGATAGCTGAAAATAATAATTATATTAACCAAAATAAACCTGAAATGAAATAATAGTGAAATAAAATACAAGTAAAAATAGAAAAAAAGTTTTTGGCTTTCTACTACTCCATCTGATACAAAAAATTAATCACTCCTAAAAATATAACCCCTTCAATTCAAATAAAAATAGAACAATTGAATAAATAAAAATAAAGAAATAAAAAAAGAAACAAAATAAAAAGTGAAGAGATTCCAAGTCACGTTAGTTCACGACGTTTCGATTGTTAGTATCTACAATCGTCTTCGGGTGATGACTGGACTGATTCCTCCGAGAGATGAGTATTTATAGGTCGTTTGAGTACTTTCACTCATCCCCGCTTTCCATTTTCCGTTTCACTGGTTCCGTGGGAGATGACCGTTTTGGCGGGAGTTGGCCATTTTTCGCTTGACGATGGGTTTCCATATGTTGCGTATTTCTACGCTGGCTTGGCTGAATACGTTGTAGGACAACATGTATGCGGCTTCCTTGAATTTTCGTATTCGAAAACGTTCGCTATTGATGGCTGCCAAACAAATATTGAACAACGCAGTGTCTTCAAACTTTTTTTTTTGTTTCCCTCCCCCCTGGCTTCAATCCGGAGTTTATTTTGCCACAGAATTTTTGAATCAATCGAGTTTTTACTTTTCACATTGATATTTTAGATTTGATTATAAATTTTAGAATCATGTTATATATTTTTTCATTGAGTGTAGCTAAAAGCACCGTTATGTTGGTTGGAAACGAAACATTCGAGGAAAGCAAATTATTTAAGAAATCAGTCCGGTACAGTTCGAAGTTAGGACATTTGAATAGGATGTGACTTATATCCGCTAAAGAAAAATTGTCACAGGAGCATAATGGATTCACATCAATGCCTATTTCTGCCAGATGTGCAGGGAACTTACCGTAGTTCATTTTCATTGGTGTGATGGTAGTGAGTCTTCAAACTTGAAACATATGAAACATATAGATTGTGTACTTTCTGATATAGTGATTTTTTTCGAACAACTACCGCCATCTCTCGGTCCGGCTGGGTACTTCTGGGACCACTCCCGTATATGGAATCCTGTCATCTTTAAGGGCAGACTTGGAAGTTTCGGAATGAGACATCTTTAGCATCATTTTGGATAACGTTACAAAATGAAGCAGTCAATTCATTCAAGCATTACGACTTTATGTCACGGATAAATTGTAAATACTCATGACAGCTTATAATGACATTCATACGCTCATTTGATTCAATTCTAGCCATGAGGATCTTGTTTAAATCAAAAAGAGGTAGTTTTAGGAAGGATTAGTTTGTGAGAAAGAAAATTTTCTTTTCTGCTTCTCCATCTCCATACGAGTGGTGTGGTAAACTTCCAAAAGAAGACAAAATTTTCCAGTCTGAAGAGAAATTTTATTAATAGGAATTTGGAATGGCTTGGGGTTCTTATTCGTCACCGAGTTATTTTATTTATCTGCTTCTATTGAGATAAACATCAATTGTGTGAGTTTTCTGTTGTATAACTGGAAAAAATTACAGTACGTTTCAAAATATATAGTATTCGACGAAAAATAAGATAAAACAAAAACTCGAAAAGTAAAATGAGTGAGGACATTTATAATATGGGGACAAAATTGATATTTTTCAAAAATTCGTAATTGGTCACTTGCGGTTATAAAATCATATAGTTTCATGTCACACTGAATCATTAACATTTTCAAGGAGTTGCGGTAGAACTGTGAACTCTAACACCATAAGTCGTGGGTTCAAATCTCACCGATTGGAATGAAAGCAAAAGTAGGAAATATTTTCAACGCTTTTTTAGATTACTTTTTTTATGGCCTTCATTGAAATTATTTCCACTCGGGATTCCATTTACAAATGAATTTATTTTTGAAATATCCCTAATAAGTCGTAGAAAAATTATTGTAGTCTACTCGTGAGAAATTTCTATTAGTCGCTCGAATGATTTGCGACGCGAGCGGAAAGCGACAAACTTCATTCTCGCGAGTAATGGTCTCATTTCTCTCTCATTAAATACTTAAGGAACTATTTCTCAATCCGCCTACAGTAGGTTTCAGAGAAATTTTTAATACATAAAATTTACCTAAAACTATTATTTTTCGAGTATATTTTGACAGGTTGTGCAGTTGTTTTTTCTGGCGAATTCGCCGGTAGCACATGCATTGTATTGTTCAGAACACGGGGGTCTTTCGATACTGTTGTAAAAGAAGTTGAAATATATATTCCACAGTCAAGTCTACATGACAATTATTAAAATACCTTTGAACTGTCTCCAGAATTTCCACTAAAAAATGTGTTTTCCAATTTTTGTCAGCAGTAGTTTGGATAGTTACAATAACGATTCACTGATTCCTTGTATTGATTCTCCAAATGTTGAATCTGTAAATAGTCTTGAGTCCAAAGCAAGTCGGTATATTCGACCTTTCCCTGCAAACCGCGAGGGTTTATTGTGGCTTGAACCTCTCTAGTTCGGCAAAATTAATTTAGTTTGTCAACAAATACGAAAAATGTATCCAGTGAGTAATCGTTCAGGTCAGCTGGCGAGAGAATATCCGTTCTGCGGCGGGGTAGACCGAAAATATATTTTCTGCTACTGGACTTGAATTTTTCTGTAAAGGATAATCCACTCCGAGGTTAAAAACCATGGTATATTTTCCTCTGAGTCGTGAGGACCTTATTGACGGTCAATTTGCTACTACCTTTGTTAGGTATGTTAGCAAGACAAACTTGTAGTTAAAATAATCTGTCTAAAAATGTATTCCGTTCAACAGCTGCCCTTCTCCTGCGAACGACAACCCTCAGAAGTCAAAACTTATTCGAGCTAAGGATTACCGAGGTCTCACCTTTCAACATGCGATTCCTAGCACGGGTTGGACGATAGGCAGTGAAAATCTACCGTCTGGGCTCGCGTTTCGAATCTACATTTTATGTGATGGAGTGAAACAAACCACTCACGCCAACCCAACCGTACACTTTGGAAGTAGATCTCCTGTGATGAATTACAGGAGAGCACTAGCTGCAACCACCTACCAGGAGAGATATTCTCCTGGTGAACTCGGGCCAGAATGTGCAGTTCTGCATACCATCTCTTGCAGTATCCTCTATAGCAGTGAAGATGCCATATTGAAGAAATTTCACTTTTCTATATGGGAGCATCTGTGAATCAGTTTCACCAGACGAAACATCAGATATATTAATGCATATCTTTTCACCTCTGGTTTGTGTGAATTATCGTTTGAGCATTGAAGTTTGCAGATCTGCTAAGGGTGAGTTTGTTTTCTCTACTGATGTAGATTTTGCTTCTGCTGATCAAGAGTTTAATGCACTGCAGAGGATAAAAAAGACATTTGGCGCTCGAAAAGCTTACCATGACAAGACAAGACGGAAGCGCCCCATTCATCGAATGTTTGGTTGGTGACAATGAGTGTTCCCATCGTCATACACTTGTTCTGTAGGGATACGCCATATTAGGTAGGGGCAATGCAATGCCTCCGCTGTATATACAGCAATTTTTAAAAATTTTGGAAAGTTTCAGAACATAGATTTTCACGGCCGAAATCACGATTAGAGAAAACAAAATTGAAGCTTGTAGTACCAGACGTTTCGTCTGCTACTGCGGCAGACATCATTAGCGATATATGCGTTAACCTCTAGAATTAAGGGTATATCTCAAAGTCTCATCACCGACTGACTGCATAGTTTCCTTTTCCGAAAGTTGAAAAACTCACATTTCCCTAAAGAATTTTGAAATATGGGTATTCATTGATTTTATTGAAGGGACCAAAAAATAATAAAGAACATGACTCTCATTATGAATTAATTATCATGAGGATGACTTCAAACAGAAATGTCATGAAGACGAAGCTCAGCCAATGGCAGAAAATTACCGCGAGTTTCCTGTTTTATAATGACAACGGTAGAAATCTTCTGAAAGAGAAAAGGGAAATGAATTGATATTTTCGCTCTCGATTAACTGGGGGGCAGGTATGTAAATGACGATCTGAAGAGAAAACAAACAGCTCATTAGCAAACATGTAAGCAAGATTTTTGAATCAATAAAATGAATATTTTCAATGCAGAATTCGGCTACGAGAGAGAGTCAAGTATTCTTATCTCATTGTGCACAAATTTTCCATATTTGTGGAATGTGAGTTATGTAACATATTTTTGTATTTAACATTTTTCCGGTTAGCTTTTTTAAATTCCCTTTCAACTCTCTTGACACAACCTACTACGTATAAAAAATAGTATTTCCGGATTTGTTTCATCAGATCATAGAGGTGCTTCATCTGATGAACGCGGCAAAATTTTAAGAGATGACGTTAGAAATTTCCTCAAAAATACCAACATACGAAAGTCATTATCCCGGCGGAGATTGCTCTAAACAGTGTTTGCCTCCTCACCTAACTATAACAATGCTTCATGAAGAATGCAGAAGGACCTCGATCCTCGAAGCGATATCTACTTCTTTTGAAATTTTTCGGCAAGAGTTTCATGGGATGAATCTCCGCTTCAAAAAACGTAACGTCGAAACCTGCGCGACTTGTGACAGACTGACCCTTGACGAAAAGTTGGCTCAAGCGGAGGACAAAACGATGATACAAAAAAAACCGTATTTACATAAATCTGATGCTGACCAGCCTTATGATCGAGAGTGAAACGACAAAAATTTCGCAGTATGATGCATTAAATAAAACCTTAACATTTGACTTGCAATAATGTCTGGCAACTTCACTATTAAAAAATTCAATTTCCTTTTATAAAAGGACACTATGGATCTTTAATTTATTCATTTTCGATTGTGACAAAAACCAAACCTACTGTTATGTGTGTGCACGAAGCCATCGCCGGCCGTGGAGCAAACGAAATTGGATCATGTTTGTATCACTATTTCAACAACATTCTTGATCCTACGGTAACATCTGTAACAGTGTACTTCGATTCATGCCCTGGCCACAACAAAAATATCCATATTGCTGTTATGTGCTGGGCAGCTCTTCAAAATTCCAGTTGCCTACAAGAGATAAACCACAAATTTCTCATTCCAGGCCATACTCATATGGAGTGCGATACCTCTCATGCTCTCATAGATTGGGCGCAATTAATGCGTGACACAGGGGAAAAATACATTTCATCGAGTTGGAGAGAACCAACTCGATGAAATCGGCATTACTGAAATCTGCATTAGTTAACAGAAAAAAAGTTACGATAATGATGTGATGCATTGTGGTAAGCTTAGATGGCTAACCTACCGCAAAGTTAATTCTGGAATTCTTTTCTGTAAATTAACACTCGGCAATGAAGAATTCGAACAGTTATTTTCAAGAAAAAAGGGAAGGTTGTAAAACTTTTGCCACCTCTTAGATATCAGGGATCACCAATGATACCAATTACAAAAAAAAAGGATCTCTTGGATTTACTTTTTTATATAGGTCCAACATACAGCAATTTTTATGACGACCTCAATTCGGGCAATATATCTGATACCCCGATGCTCAAGATGAGGAAGCCGATAGGGACATTTTATGATAATATTCAGGAAAGCAACAATTATTTTTACCTTTTTTTACTATGTTTTTACTTCTTGTTTACTAATTGTTTTTTTAAAAGTACATTTTGTATTACTTGTTATTGTTTATTTTACGATCCCAGCTACTTATGTTTTTCTTTTAATTATAGAATAGAATAGAATAGAAATTTATCTATACTGAACAACAAACAGAATGGTTTCCACTTACATGATAATAATATTGTGATAAAAACATTCTAAGTACGACATATTATTATTGTTCACCCAGCTATTGTGTTTCAATGAAGAAATTTATGAAAAAAGTAAAATTTATTGTTTACATATCATTTCCTTAAGCTCTAACAAGGAAAATATTGCATAAAATTGTCGATATCTATTGTCATAATATTGCATAATAATTGTCAACAAGCTATTAAGCACTTAACACAATTTACACTGATGGAATTAGTGTAAAACGCACTGGATACAGATAATTAAAACCAATTCGTAAAAATAGATGTTATAATTAACAATAAAAAAAGATAACATTTCTATAATTGATAAAAAATTACTGCCCAAATTTCAAAGCTTCAAAACTGGAATTTTTTCAATATGTAGATTCTGGAAAAATTATGAAATATTCAATTGCATTTTGCAATTCGTTAAGTTATGAATAAGCTCATCTGCGTGATTGGCCTAGTGATAATGAGTTATGAATCTGGTCACCTATGATTAGTTCAAAGGTGTAAGATATGGGTCATCTTGACTACTTACTCAATAAAAAACGGTCACATAATCAATGCTTTTTCCAATAGTCATAGAAAAAAACTAATTCTCCGGTGGAATAACGGATTTACAATTAACAGTAAGTTATTGTAGAGAGCCAGAAACACTAATTACTTTTTTCAAGATTGTATCGTGCGATTGGATATTGGTGCTTCTGGATCTCATTCATCATAATCAGTCCGATAATGCTCAGTTACCAATATCGCGTTATTAATGAAGACGGAGTGGTTGCCCAATTGTTGAACATTGTAAGGTGATTAACACCAACTAATATTTAATTATTGAGAAAAAGTGTAACCTCAGGCTCCTTCCAATGGATTTCATCTGCTGGTAATAAGTTTTGCCTGTCTGAAAAAGTTAATTACTGGAGAACGGCGAAGAAAGATTTTCTCAAATGTTTTCTCATGAACAGAATCGTGATGACGAAGTTGTTTTGCTCCTACCCACCTTTTATTTCACGATATTGATAATAATGAAATGTATACAGATATGAATTAGTTGTTTCATATAACTCAGATGAGAAGAAATGAAATACTCCTGTTTCATTTTCGTTAAAATATTCAAATGAAAATGTAAGTAACATTCGCCAATAAACCAATTCAAACGATGCTTGAGACAAAAATATTAAACTCGAGAGTATATAACTACATGAAATATAGAACGAGAAACAAATTGGAAAAAGATGCCATTTGATACAAAAATTTTTGAATGCAAAGAAATGGCAAGGTGAATATTTGGGCATAACATTAATCGGAAAGTGTACTAATATGATACTATAATCCCGATCATGTCGACAGTGAATACTTTCATCTTCAGGGAGAAACTCTAAAAAAATTATGAATTTGATTTGGAAGTGGGTTCAAGTTGTTACTTATTGTCGTTGAGGTTGAAACGCATTGATTTTATAAAAATATTCGAAAGGAAATATCGAAATGATGTGTTTGAAATGATTACATAGATGATTGACTGTACAACACAAGCCAGAAGATGGTAGAATATTCTCATGTATACATTATTGAACTCGTAAATTTTGGTGAATACTTGCTCCAAAAATGTATATGTTATATACACGAGGTCTGTTCAAAAAATAAAGTGACTGTTCAAACTTCGCGGGCTACGTATATTTAATTAGCGACTTCTTTATTTTTTTATATTGGTACAACCGTATCGAACATATATCCACATTCAGCTGTTTAGTTTGTCGATGAGAGGCATAAAAGTTAGAAATGTGTTCGGCGATTTTCTGCCATCGAAAAAAATTTATCGAAGAATTTGCATCAAATTTTGTGTACAAAGTGGAATTGAGTGCTGAAAATACATGAAATGTTAACAGTGACATACGGTCATTGTACTTTGAGTCAGAAAGATGTTTACAAATGGTACAAGCTTTTCACAGAAGGTCGGGAAGATGTGAATGACGACGCTCATCTTGGACGCAAGGCGTCCACCATGTCAACAACCAATAAAAATGTTGAAAAAGTGGGGAAAATTGTTATGGAGAATAGTTTGATCACTATTAAAAAAGTTGCTGAGAATATCGGCAAATCAGGTGGCTCATGGCATGCAATTATTTCAGTAAATGCTCGGCATCGAGAGTGTGGCAGCGAAGTTTATTTTACATGAGCATTGCTCAGATTGCTGAATGACGTCAAATGCGATCCAGATTTGCTTGAAAGGGTCATAACTGGTGAAGAATCATGGATATTTGGTTGAGAAATCAAAATCAAAGTCCAATCGTACCAATGACAGAGTCCAGGAGAGCCATGACCAAAAAGTACGCAAAGTACAAACAAATATCCAAATTTCACTCACTGGTTTCTTCGATTAACATGACGTATTCCATGGTAATCGTACTTCGTACTGTTTTTCGCCGCTTACTCTTCTCACTTGTCATGGGTGGTTGATAATTTTTTGGGAAAAACAATACCGTACTCATGTCCCAATCAGACATTGTATTCACCATATTTGCCTTCTTCGACTTTTTTCTGTTCTCCCAAGATTGAAGAAATCCATGACGGCGTTTTGCGATGATTGGGGTGATGAAAACCGAATAGCTGAGAGAACTTAAGGACATACCAAAAAGTCCAGAAAAGAACTGCTTCGAAGAATGGATTGGAATTTATGCGTCACTGATATCATGAATAAATCTGATATGAATACATTGATGGATGTAGCCGTTACTACGTTGTAGGAAATCATAATGAAGAAAATAGACTTGAAATTTTCTATGTTTTTTACCACTTTTATTTGTAACTAACGTTACAGCAGTTTCGTCCCATACGGAAATTTTCAAACGTATATATTGAATTAACAATGATTGATTACATTAGCCCTTACATAACACCACTGTAGATAATAATAGAGGTACTCAGCTTGATTGAGTACCTGAATTTTGTTTACTAGTGACAATGTGGATATGCTAATTTGGAAACCGGTGAGTAAGCTGAATCGATTTGATCATTCAACAAGTTGCACCCGCAATGTTTATGCTTGTAAGATTTCAAGGTTTCACTTTATCTATGACATTGAAAAGGAAATCAGATAACCTGGCATGTGGTCTGAATGCCGCTTCCACATTTTTTTTCTGATGAAACCCGCAATAATATATGTTCTTTTACCAATGGGTAACTCTTTTTTATAATTCAATATTCGAATACAAGTAATTGTGTCGAGAGGGTTTTTTCTGCTAGTTTTTGTCTAACATATTTTGCTAAACGAACTGAGATAATTGCGGGTTTCTTAAAAAAATGTGGAAGTGGCATTTAGACCACATGCCAGGTTATCTGATTTACTTTTCAACACCAAAGCTAAAGTGGACAAGTTGAAAAATCTGGAGTTCATAAGCTTAAGTGTACGGAGTGTAATAGTGTTCATGTGAAAAAAAATTTTCAAAAACGGAATGATGAACATGAAAGGTTTTTCAGGCTAGCTAAAAACGATTCGACGTTTTCAAACCATTCCTTGGAATGCAACCACAAGTTTAGGCACCTGAACGATACGGAAATTTTGCACTATGCAAGGAAGGGTTGCAAACTCAATTATTTGGAATCCTTGGAAATTCACAATCATAAAAATTGTGGGTGCAATCGGATAAATGATCAAATCGATTTAGTTTACTCACCAGTTTTCAAATTAGCACACCCGCATTGTAAATTCTGGTTCTCAATCAAGCTAAGTACCACTATCATTACTTACAGTGGTGTTATATAAGCGCTAATGTAATCAATCATTGTTAGTTTAATGTATAAGTTTGAAAATGTCCTTATAGGACAAAACTGCAATAACGTTCCTTACAAATTGAAGTGGTCAATAACAAAGAAAGCCTCTTTTCTTCAAATCTGATTTGATTTGACTTTTGTCGCAAAAATTTTTATTCATTGTTCATTTTGCCAATATTTTTGATATTATTTTCAGCTTTTCTAAATATCTCTTCTGAATATTTCTTCACTATATAATTCAATTCATTTTATTTATTCATCTCCTTTTGGGTTCCAAAACTTTTTCAGACAATGGAAGTCAAAAATTCCAACAATCAACAAAAAGCACATTCGAACATTTGTGGTTGGATAGTCTGTCGATCTCATATATGGTGTCTTCGATGAAGGAAATCATCATCAGTTCTCACCCAGAATTGGGTTCTATCCCCCTACACTCCGTGGAGAGGAGAGATGTCTGCTTTGAGCCCCGTAGGATATTACTCAAATTAAAAAATATCCCATAGTATGAAAACTGAATATTTTTCTACCAATTTGGAATCCAATATCGAGGCAGGTTCATTGACCACTTTCATGCTAGCCACATACTTCTTTACCCAACGAATATTGTGATATTCCAAAAATCTCACGAACCTTGTTCTAAACATATTCTGATCTTTATCAAAATTATAATTCAACTACATTCTAATAGTGTCTAATTATATTAAACGCTACCCAAATTCTTCAAAGCCTTCCGGCATTTCCTGAAACTGTTACAAAACAACTCCCGCTCGAAAAATTAAAATAAATTATGCACCCCACCCCGAATCCGGTTGGCCACCTGATTAGCCCATCTTCGACATTTTCCGGCGTAATTACGTCAGAATATAATTGCATCAAAGCATCAACATGGTGAATTTGAATACCTAATTCGTTCCAATCAGTTCCTCATTACTTATGCATACGAATGAGAATAGTTTGAAATTTTAAAAATGCTCCGCCTCGATTCTTCTACCTTCTCCCCACCTACGTGCCCCCCGGTAGTTTTTAAACAAATTACTAGCTGACGTGAAAGGAAGATTTAAGTGAAAGGTTAAGTCATATCTGTATAGTCATTTGTTTCAGGAACAGTATGTGGTGCCACACGCTTTCCTGTAGTACTTAACAATTTATCAGACTGGGTGTAGGCGTAAAGCCGTTGGTACTTTTTGAAAGCAAAAAATGTACAGGTGCAAGTATTCGACTGCGTAATCATTGAACTGAACTCATTTCTCAGTCTTCATAAATTGGGCAAATGCGTCATTCATTTTATGAAGTTCCAGCAAACTGCATTTGAGAATATGCTGAAGCAATAAATTCACGTAATCTTTTATTTGTACCGAAAAACAAAAATAATCTAATATGAGTAATTGATCAAATGATGTTTCAATAATGATAGGAATGTAACGTATTAGGAATCACACGTTAAATGGTAAGACCTCGTTAGTCCTCAGCTCGTACAGGTTTTGACTTGTGACAGTTGTCTTTAATAGGGGGCTGGTTAACGGAAAAACAGATTTTGAAAATTTTTTTTTCAATTATTGACAAAATTGTTAAGACTTTCGCAGCCCAGGTAATTGGAGATTTCAACTCAGGATGTATGAACCTCTGAGAAAGCTAGCCACTCGCCCCAGTGGAACGTCACGTAGAAATTCCAAAAATCCATGGCCTTCAGGAAAATAGTGACATAGGAATTATTTTTAACATTGTTCATGAAAGAGGCTTTTTAGGCTTCATTCATCTCTAATAATTCAATAGTACCAATAGTACCAATAGTACATTTTAATCCATTCGAATAAAAACTCCACAATTGTTTCTATTAGATACAAACTGAAAGAAATGGACCATCTGAAACTATTGCTAATTTTTACGTATACTGAATCAGAGAAACTATCAAAGAAAATCAGAGATGGCTAGATCAGTCCAGAATATTCGAAATCATTCCATAATATTCCCGAATATCCCTAATCCTTCTGGAACATTATGGAATGTGATGAAATGTTCGGGAATAGTCTGGAACGGTCTAAGAAATCTCGGAACATTCCAGATCAATGTAGAAAGATCAAGGGAGTCGGATGGTATTGTAACTTCATGTTTTTAATTTGTGAAGGTCTCCATTCTCATTTGAAAGGTGAGCTTTCGAAAATATACGGTCTGAAATAGTATCTCTTGAAAAGTATAGAACAGACCAGATCGTTCAAGACTGTTCGAAAGTATTCGAAAACGTTCCAAAAATCCAGAAACTTTTTTACTTTACCACCCGAAGGCAGTTATGAGCTACAAGAAAATAAGTAGCAGTGTTGATGCATATACAAAGTGTGAGAAAAATGCTCACTCTACAATGAAGTATTTGTTGAAATTGTTGTCAAGTCTTCCGATTTCAGAACGTGGTTTCTCAACGCTAGGGTCGAGGATGGAAGACGACAAACTTACCGGGTTTGCTCTTCTGCATGTTCAGCGAGATATTGATGTAGCAAATGGATAATGTCATAGATCGGTTCGCTAGATCAAAGAATAAAAGGTTCAGTTTATGTTGCAGCGTGAATGTATATAAACATTTCTTTTTACTACACGCTTTATATTAGCTTCACCTGTATGTATATATGTTTCATTTCATATCGAGACCTGTATTTGACAGAATTATCGACATTATTGCTTGATTTATTCTCGGGCAGATGGCGCTATACGTAACCTCCTCGATATATCGACATTATTGCTTGATCTATTCGCGGAGATGGCGTTGTACGTAAACTCCTTGATATATCGACATTACTGCTTTATCTATTCGCGGGCAGATGGCGCTGTACGTAACCTCCTTGATATAATTGGAACTCAATTTATATGTATTTCCTCATTTGAAAAAAGTATTTTTTACTAACACGCGCGCCTGCTGCCTTATTTGTAACCCTCCTTCGCGCGCCTGCTGCCTTGGGTTTGGTAGCTGATTTTCAGGCTTCCTCTCCGGAATCGGAAAATATCAATGGTTATTTTTCTGAACATTATACGGCTGATTGATCCCAAAGTTTAGATAAAATGAATATAGTATAAAAAGACGAAAAAACACGCTTTTATGCATACGAAACTGAAATATAAAAAATAAATATAGTTTAAAAAACTAAAAAACACGCTTTTAAAGAACATCGAACTGAAAAGTTATTTTTTTTTAATAAGCTTAAAACATTAACAAACGAAAAATACCAGTATTATTGTGAAAATAGCGTGGGCGCTTTGTGCGATATTTTTTGTAAATCAAGCGCCCGTCGCTTTTTTCAAAATAATACTAGTATTTTCCGTTCGTTATTGTTTTAAGATTATTAAAAAGAAATTATTTTTAACTTCTTAGTTCGATGTTCTTTAAAAGCGTGTTTTTTAGTTTTTTAAACTATATTTATTTATAATAAACTTGTTAAATTCACAAAGATTCAGTTTAGTTGGTAACATTTGTTTGAGTGTTTAGCCTAAAAACACAGATATAGCTTTTGTGTGCTTTTCTTATAATGTACATGTTAAAACTCTAATAATTTAGTTCAGTTGGCAACATTTGTTTGAAACTATCATGTTCACTATACATCTTAATTTTCATTTATTCATAGTGAAAAATGTATCTCAAGTGCGCCCCCACTCAATAAATTCCTAGATCTGCTCCCGCCTGAAGTGCTCTTGAAGATATTAGGGCTGGTAGTTCCGCCCTCCACAATATTTTACAATAGTCCAGGACATTCAAGAATATTTAGGAGCATTCTGGAGCATTCATGAATATTGGTAAAGAAAATAGTCAGGTTCGTTCAAGAACATCCCGGAATAACCCATATCATCGTGAAATATTCCAGAACAATCTGGAACATTGTACACAATTCGAAAGGTTTTTGTGTGTATGGAGCTATTCATTGAAAGGGATTCCTCAACTCTTATAATATGAAGTTTATACTTCCATTCTAACTACCACACTATCTCATATCGGAAGACAACAACAAATCGGTTTGTCAGTTCGCGGTCACTTGAATTTCTTTAAATTGCGATAACTTCTAGGACACTAATTTGAATTGTTTGGTGTCCAGAACAATTATGCATGGAATACTTGAAGTAAATAACGTATTCTTGGAATAATATCCTATATGTCTAAATACTAATGGCCTACTGCGTTGCGTTCAAGTTATCATTATCGTGATAATTTTTAAAAAGATTCGTCTAAATTACCCAGTGTAAAAGACAGAGTTCAGTATATTGAATACTCAAATGGAAATTGTATCAATTTTCATATGATTTTGATAGAAATTCTAAAATGTGCATTGTAAAAAAGTATCCAATTTATCCACCTTACATGTGACTACCACACAAGAGGTAGATATATGCTATCGCGGACTTTTATTTAGAAATGTTGAGGATAAGCAATCTTACGGTACATTATCTGCATGTGACTACAACGGTATAGGCAGTGCATGCAAATTTATCTTTCAGGGAGCAAGAATTTTGCCAACTCACTCAATACTTATAGTTATATTATGATGAAAATTACTCAAAATCTTTGTGAATTGTAGCCTATGTGTAATTCTGATGTATAAGCTGTTTTTATGTGAAATTTCATCTGAATCCGTTTAGTCATTTAGGCGTGAAACAGCCGCAAACATACATACATACAGACATACATACATACATACATCCTCACAAAGTTTCATACTTATAATAGTATATAGAATAAAGGTAGATATATGAATCATCAAGAGAAAAATATATGCCATCACGGACTTTCAGACCTTTTACAGAATTATATGTACTGAATTATTATTTCATATTTGAAAGTGATTGGGCAGCATTTTTTATGTGAGCTGACAAGGTAGTATTACTGTCATCGATAACATCGTCATAACATTTTACACAAAATAATAATGAAACAAGAAACTACTGTTATGTTATTTTATTATTTGGGTCAATATAAAGTTTTGAGCAGGAACGTATATAGTTTTGATTTATCCGATACTGAAATTTTGACTTTATGTTCAATGAATTTGCTCAACTATTATTTTCTGTAAGTCACATCCAATCATTTTCTCCGAAGTATGTCAATGTTCAGTTAAGTTTAATGTCGTTTCTTGAAGTGGAATATACCTGTTGAATGTCTTCTTTTCGTAATTTTTGAGAATAATTGAGTAGATAATATCAACCATGTGACCCTTGTTGACAGCAATCTGTTCAATAAAACTTAGTTATTTCTGAAACTCACTTTCTGACAGTGAATAATACTGCAGAGCATACTATTTGATGTATGTTGCTACTTTGTGTTTATCGGAATGTGTCGAAGAGTTTTTTATAACAATGTTCACTTAGAAAGTTTTTCAAATGACCAGAGGAAAACTCACAATGAAGTGAAAAATGAGAAATGAAACTTTCTATGTTTTTTACACTTTCATTTGTAGGAATCACACGTTGAAAGGTGAGACCTCGTTAGTCCTTAGCTCGCACAAGTTTTCCAACTTCTGAGAGTTGTCGTTCGTATGAGGGCGACAGCTGATTAACGAAAAAACAGATTTTGAACAGATTTTTTATACAGGTATCGTTACTGCAGTTTCGTCCTATAAGGACATCTTCAAACTGCAGTAACGTTACTTACTAATAAAAGTGGTAAAACCATAGAAAGTTTCATTTCTCATTTTTCATAATGATTTCCTACCACGTAGTAACGGCTACATCCATCAATTTATCACAATAAAGTGTTACTTGATTTTATTATTTTCACTTGATAATCCATATTATCTTGAAAATTCATTTTCACAATTGAAGTGGAGCAACTTTCGATGAAAATCAGTCCACATAATCAATTACTTTGCTGAATGTGGGATTTCTGCACGGATTGAGATCGGTTTCTGCAATATTCTCCTCTGTCAAAATCACGAAGCGATCCGCGAACTAGAAGTGAAAATATAAAAATATCAACTTCCTCACCCTATAACAATAAATCTTCTACAGACGAAACTCATGGACAAAGAAAGGAGAACTGACAAAAGAATGAGACGTTAACAACAACAAATCTATTACGCTACTTTTATATCAGTCGATTCCAAAATGAATGGAAGTCGGATTCGAAGTTGATTTCTGTTTTCTTTTTCAGGCGATGCCGTTATGTCACTGCCATACGCATTCTGGAAAATGGTGAAAGTCAAGAAAATTGCTGACTTTTATTTCGAACTCGTATAGTTTACTCATTTGTGTAAGACGCTGCAAATAGTATTTTGAATAATTGAAGTGTCTTGAAAAATGACAATGTCAATGAAAACTACCTAATTCCTCCCAACCAGCAAAATTATTTTATAATTTCATGGTGCTGCAACAGTTCTATTTGCTCTCTCAGATTTGTAGGAAGTTGATTGAAAACCTGTTCACCTCTATAGGGTTCTGTTTAAAATGATGCGCTGTGTGCATGTATTTTCATGAGGTCTCCATTTCTATAGTTGGGTAATCATGGCACTGAGAATCTGTTTGATATATCTGAACTCCAGAAAACAATTTATAATTCATTTCGATAATATTTGCGATGATTGAACATTACTCAAAGGTCAAAATTGATGCAATCAGAAGATTAACGTTGTCTTTCTTTTCAACGTGTGATTCCTAGAATGTTTATTGTGATGAGAGACCACTTACGAAACATCACTCATGCCTATAATACCTACTGATTGAATTCTCACACTTCAGTTTTCCACCAGTTGTTCAATTTCTAAGCTCCTTCGGTTCAGTTGTTACCATCAGTATATCAGGTGAAGCCTGCCATTGAAATGCTATTAATAATATATCTTCCATTCTTCGAATGATGAAAACTACATAAAGCTTGTTACTTATATGAATATTTTCATAACATTCCATTCTCATTCTCAGAAACGCCTTCTTCATCACCTGTAATCAACGAAAGATATTAAGAGCTCAAAGTAATTTCACAAATGATTAAAAACTGCGTAATTAACCCATTAAAATTCTGAACATCTAGCTTACTTAGAAAGTTCTCAAAACTCTTGCATTTTTAATTGCTCGAGCTTCGCACCTAGCAATTTGCATGGAGGTATTTCTATCATCAACTCGTGGTTAGTAAGAGACGAGTATATCAATAATGCACACTTCTATTTACCCGCTTTTCCTATAAATGGAGAAACTATCCTCCAACTTTGTTGACGTATAGTGAGTCGATTCAAAAAAAGGGTCGACTATTTGGAACGTTTACTAGTATACTTAGTTCTGCAACCACACAAATACTTTGCAAGCGATTGTTTCATAACTTTGTCTTTTTCTTATTCCGTTGTTATAGGTCATCTGTGAAAATCAGTATTTCAGTGAAACTAGATATGCTGATTCATTCATGGGCCTGACAATTGTTTAAAAATAGTAATCAAGCAAATCGCCCAGGAGCGCCAAATATTTTTTGTTCTTGTTTCATAATTTATATTACTTTATATTTGAATATAATTTCTTGATGTTGAAATTTAACCATACATTTAGTTCTGGAAAGAAGATGCCGTTGCAAATCTATTTCATTAATGAAGAAGATTTTTACAAGAGTTGTTTTAATCTTGTTTGAAATATAGAATTGAATTATAATGTAGAAACATTCCAACCTTTCATAATCTAAGACGATGAATCAATAGAGAATATGCTGAAGTGTAGTAAAAGGGCGAACTGAAAAGTTGACTCTGAAAAGCAAAAGCACGGTCTAGTAGAGTCTTGATGATTCCTCTCTTAGTCGATTGATGGCTTTTGGGCTCGGTAATACAAAGGAAGGTCTCGAAAAGGAACTAGGCATCGTCAAAAATGACCTTCAACGAAATGGTTACTCTAGAGTGGTGGTAGAACTGGCTTTAGCTAGAACACAGCGAGAGCTCCACAAGGAAGAGAAACCGCCACAGCCAATACTTGCACTTCCCTACATCAGTGGATTATCGGAAAGGATAAGAAGAATTGGGTCCAAGTATAACATCAGGACCTGTTTCAGATCTGGGAACACTATTCGTAGCAGCCTCACGAAAACCAGGCCACCAAACGCAGACTGCGATTCCAAGAGTTGCATTTACTGGATACATCGGTGAAACTAAGAGGTCATTGAAAGTTCGCATTGCTGATCACAAAAACACTCACAGCGAGGAGAAACCAGCAAATCCGGAATAGCAGAGCATGTTTGGACTCATCAACATAACATCAAGTGGGCTCAAGCTGAAATAATCCACAAAGAGGAACACTAGTTTGGAAGAGAATTCAAAGAAGCCCCATATATGTTGCCCAACAACGCATTCAGTCAAGCTAGCGTAGAGGTACGTAACATATGGAAACCTCTAATCAAGTGAAAAACTACCAACTCCCGCCAAACGGTCATATCCCGCTAAAA
The DNA here is from genome assembly GCF_000500325.1 of Leptinotarsa decemlineata. Classification (NCBI taxonomy): domain Eukaryota; kingdom Metazoa; phylum Arthropoda; class Insecta; order Coleoptera; family Chrysomelidae; genus Leptinotarsa; species Leptinotarsa decemlineata. The sequence continues at coordinate 4,585 of NW_019292595.1, read as the reverse complement.
CCAATGAAGCGGAGAGAGGGAAGAGGGAATAGGTGAAAGCACTCGAATGACCTATAAATAGTCAGATCTCGGAGGAATAAGTCCAGTTATCACCAGAAGACGATTGTGGATACTAACAATCGAAACGTCGTAACGTAACTTGGTTACTTTTAATTCATTTAAATTTTTAATTTTTTGTTAATAATATTTTTAAATTTTTTAATTTTCAGCTTCTATTATTATTTAAATTTTTTATTTTTTGCTTATTGCTTGTGACTTATTTTTTTGAAATTTCAGTTTTTCGTTAAATAAAATTGTTATTTTCGGTTAATCTTTTCAATTTTATTTTTCAGGAATTTCAAATCAATTTATTTATTATATTAGACAATGGAAGTCCGAACTGATGAAATACACCACGAAACATTGTCAACCACCTTCAAATAAATTTTGATATTTAGCTTTCTTAAGTGGTTAACGTTTCCGTAAAATTTGCAAGTTTTTGACAAGGAGAACCGATTGAACTGACAATTAGTCTCAGGGGACGATTTTGTTTGTGTATTTTGGTGAACCATAGAAATGTGGAGGTTTACTCTAGTGGGAAATGAGTCGAGTACGTTCTGTTTTTGTGAGAATGTTTTTTTGTTTGGCTAAACTTCGGTATATCTTCTGTTCTACTGATTTTGTCGGATTTTCTTTTAGTATTTTGGAAACATTCATAGTATTAATAGTGAAATCTGTATTGTGTACTTCGTATTTTGACCACTTGAATTATGTTCAGTTAGTTATTTGATTTTTTCAATTGTTTTTTTTTTCAACTTGCAGGCAAAATTTATGACTGATTACTGACTAATTGGGCTTTTTAGTAGTTTATATTACGCAGTAACTTTTCGGGGTGAACTTTTCAGTTCAGTAGATTCACTATTGAATCCAAAATAACACTATAAAATATTAAGTCCTCCACATAAAATGTCGTTTGAAAAATATCCCAGATATAATATAGTGTCGAAGAATTATTTTATTATTTGTTCCATCTTTGACTCATATTTCGACTACCCGAAAAATGGTACATCGTGTGAAAGTTTTCATTTAACGATAGTTTAGGATACTTGAAAGCATCCTCTTTCACGTGAACTTTGTCGAACTTGCGAAAAAAATATTCAACATCTTCATCTGATAATCGCATTTTCAGAACCACTTGCTGGAAAAATACGATAGATTTTTCAAGTTTTACGATGCTAATGCGAAAACTATTCATTTGTGTATCATTTAAATTCTCCTCAAACTCAACATACCCCGACAAAATGGTTAAGGCTTTCGGGGCCAAGGTTTTCAGTGTCATCATTTTTCGGGTTTGAAGATTGACGGTTTTTGGAATTTCTTCCTAACGTTTCGCTGGAGCGATTGACTAGCTTTTTCAGAGGTTTATAAGTCCTGAGTTATTTATGTTGACTAAGGTAGTTTGGTGTGCTGATATCTGTAACAGAATTAGGCAAATTGTTAATAACAATTGTCGACCCTTTTCTACCTGGCGCCATGCTGCTCGATATTCTGGAACTTCTCAGAACGGGATTCAAAAAGTGGAATAATCTTATGGAAATATTTCCTGCAAAACTTTCAGATACGCCATAAAACAGGACCATTTCCTGTACTAAAGAAATCAAATTCATGTCGGGAAAATCCAACCTAGTGTTCTTCTGGGTATTGAAATACCTCCGGAGACCCAGTAAAGTATGCAAAAGCAATAAAATTCCAATAGCCAAGTAAAACGTAATCCTAACAAAAGAGCGCGGGACTTTGCATAGTTATTGTAGTTTTAACCGAGAGAACCCCAAACGGCCATTGATTTACATAAAACTAATACAAATAAAACTGGGATGAGTCAGGTAAAAATGCAGTGATATTTACGGAATGCAAAGCATATTGATTCTGTTGTATTGGAAAATACAAGGAAAGCGATTGAACATATTATACAATATTTGAGCAACTATTTTACTAACAGAACATCAGGATTAAATATTTTTTGTGAATGAAAACCTGCTCAATCTGCGAATAATTGTACATATCAGAAGAAAAATATGAGAAATGTACAAAATGTAACAACCTTTTGGAACCGTTTGAGATAATAATTGAAAACATTACTTCGCAGAACAGAGATCGATTTAGAAAAATCACAGCGCTACTGGCTTGACACTTTTCATTTAGACTTCTGTACAGAAAAAGGGGTGTATAACAAATACATTAGCTGCAGGCAATGCAACAAAGGACAGCGACAGCTTTTTGAGTGCAAATTTGAGGCACTGGCTAAGAATTTATCGATATTCCAAATTCTACACAGAACTTGTGCAGAGAACACCATAATTGGAATAGATGAAAAGATGGAGGAAAAGAACCCAATAAGGATGCAGTAATTTTCTGATACAAGTCAGAGGGTTCTCAATCCCCAAAAAATAAGGAACTGCTGTACACAGAAACGATTTTTAGCTCAAAGATGAATATTGCAGGTTGGAGATTCTAGCAATAGATTCTATTGATTCGAAAATATGTTTGATTTTTCTCATGTCGAGTTAAGGTTGAGATTCATTTTCATTCATTTTGAAACAATACTTTCAGTTACTAACTGGTAATTGAAAAATTATTTCTGTATAGCGGTATTAGTTGATTAATTTAGAAATTAGTTTAGAAATGGGTCTTATTGATGCATCAACTTCTCAGTTGAAGTCAGTAGTTTGCTTTTGATGTATTACTATAGTTTTTTCATATCGTGGACTTATTGAATTACTAATAGTAACGTTCTGAAATACCGGTTTCATGTGATAGGTAATTTTTCTATAAGCAGTTTCATACATCATACAATGGAAGAGTAATCCCAAGTGGAAGATAAAAATCACGACAATGATTAACTGATTATACAATCGCTTTACTTACAGATAATCAAAAGTTTCATAGTGTTAGGAATGAACATTCATGAACTATTTATATCCCAAAAAATGTCAGTTTGGAAGTGAATGCGTCAAAAATAGTAACAACATGCTCATTGAAAGTTTTAATTCACTAGAAAAAATGTAAATAATGAGGTTATTTGGTGATGGTGCTCGAAGTAGCAGAGAAGTTGCTTAAAAATTCAGCATGGAACGGTAGCCTCCGTGAATATACTTTTTTCTCAAATCGGAAGTGTATTGAAGAATCATCCAGCAGTCTAGCAGCAGACAATCCACATCGAAATCGAAGGTTCCTTAATGATGATAGCTTACCAATCCCCAAGTCAGTTTCTGGAAAGGTCTGATAAATTGAATTTGAGTATGTTTGTCATCAAATTAAACCTTCCAAACCAAAGTTCTTGCACACATTGAAAGAAGGTGACAAATATAAACCATAGAAATTACCTATGAAAAATTTTGTTCACTGATGAGGCTACTTTAACTACCAATGAGATAGTATCTGCTCAAAACTGCAAATACTGGTCTGATGAAAATCCTCACTGGGTTATAAACTGTAAGGACCATTGGTGTATGGTATATGGTGTGTTATTTGGGCGATAGAATAATTGGACCATTTTTCTATTGTCTATTTCATTAGTCTATTGAACTTTTTTGAGAATGAATTATGGGAAATCATTGAAAGTCTACCCCTCAATATGCGACAAGAAATGTACTTTCAGCTGCCCCTGCTTCCGTCCATAATACTTGGGTGGTTCGAAAGTGGTTAAACGTACATTTTCCATTATGTTGGGCTGGTAGAAGTAGTTTATTTGAACAATGACCTCCTCGCTCTCCTGCCATCACTCCAATGGATTTTTACTTCTGAGAAACTGTCAAAAATAGGATTCACCAGTCTATTCCAAGAAATCAAGAAGAACTTCGTGAGAGAATACGGCAAACCTGCCATGAAATAAGTATTCCAGATCTTAGGAGAGTGGCCAATAAAAATAGAAAAAGAATTGAAAAAAGTATCAGAATTGAAGAGCGGGTCAGTATAGAGAGGCAGTATCAGAAACTGACTTCCAATATTAGTGTTCATTCAACTTCCTATTAAATTCGCTTCATTAATTGTCATTTGATTTCGATCGTTGTCTCAATGGCTTCCAGAAACTAATATTCAAAATTTGAATAATCACCGATTTGTACTTTTTTCATAATGGATAATAAATTTTTCATTCTCATTTCTACATTATCATTAATAAATTATTTTCGTACCTTCTTGTTCAGACCCATTAACTGACGATCGGACTTGAATATGAAAATGACAACAAAAAAAATGAAAACCCGAATTTTGGGTTGAAATTCGGTATATAGGGTTAAAATCGATTTCTAAGCAACTTTCTCGAATAAGTTATTTTTTTATCATCGATGTGAAGTAGTACAGGCTGGGTTTAAGGACGTCACTCGGGCTGAGTGATGTGAAAAGTGCGGCCATAAAGGTCTATGTCTGTAGCAAAAACGGAATATCTTCTTTCAAAAATAACTAATATACAGGGTGTCCCTGGACTTCCTCTTTTCCTCTCGGGAATGTATAGATGGGGTCAAAATATCACCAGTACTTCATATAACTTTTTTTCCTAAAATCCTTCGTTACCAAGTAACGGGCCCTCGAAGTTACAAAATGAAAA
>NW_019292594.1:51275-84047 GCF_000500325.1 Leptinotarsa decemlineata | reverse complement strand
ACATAGCACACTTAAAATATGGAAGACCTGAAAAATCAGCAGTCGCCCATTATATTTTGCAACAAAACCATTCCATAGACTTCAGTTCATTAAGATTAGTTAGACAAGTTAACAACAACAGGCAACTAGATGCCTATGAGAGTGTAGAAATAAGTAAACACAATAATATTATTAATAACGATGACGGACCAATACCAAATAGCACACTATATAGCTTGTTAAAATAATATTATTGGATTTACTGATTACTACATAAGGACACAGTGTAAAAATGAATTTGGATAGGAATATTGTGAAATTAATTTTTTATATAGCTGAAAATTGTTTTATACATAACTATAATATTTAAACACTACATAAGGACATATTGTAAAATAATAGATAAGGCAAATTGTAAAATTAATTTAGAGAGGTATACCTGTATGGGTGGTATACCTATATGGTTTACATGTATAGTATGCCTGTATAGCATAAATAGCGTTAGCTTAGGAAAGTTTCCAGTTTAATCTTATGAAAATATTAATCGATGGCGACAGTTTTAATCTTCCTCTTTGAAGATGATCACTTGGTGATCGAAACACGTGTCGAGGTGTTAAAAATAACGATTTGGTGTTAGGAAAGAACTCCAGTAATATTTATTACTACACCAAAGGTTCCAAACAGTGCATCATAAATTCTTATGAGTGATCGTGTGTGGACATTTATTAAAAATAGAGAAGGTGTCAAAATTGAAATTCAAGAGCATAGGTGCGAGCATTTCAAGACAATAAAATGCACACAGCAATGATTTTTTTTGTGAAATTTCCTGAAGAAGATATTCAATATTTTCCAATTATAAAATATTTGCAGGAACCGATTGTCCGAGCTGGTTCTGATTCATATTCAATTCAAATACGTTCATTGATTGGTTTTGTTGGAGAGGATTGTTCTTGTTTGTGGGGCCCCTGTTGGCCCCACACACCGGCTGGTTTTTGGTCTGATGTGACCTGGGGTGGTATCGCAGGTTATGAGTTCAGGTGGGGATCCGGGCTATCGGGCTGTCCGCTACCTCATTGTCAGCGGGAACCCATCCAGGATATCTCAGAACTGCTCCGGGATGTCCTCCAGGGCTCTTAGGAGTCTAGCTGCGGGACACAAGAGCTTCTTCCTCGGTATCCTTTTAATTGTGGAGCATGCCTTCCAAGGGGGTAGACAGCGTATCGATGATAGCAGTGTTTTTGCAGTGTCTGTTTAACGGTGATATGGTTGTGAATGTTTCGAAGAATTCTTCTCTCTGTTGTCAATATACGGTGGGTTTGTCTCGGAGAGATCGCACAGTTATAGTCCATGATCGGTCTCATAAACATTTTATATGTTTGGAGTAGAATCTCATTGACTCGTTGGCTCTTTTACGGACTCTGTCTAGGGTTTCACGTAGGTCGTTCTCCCATAATTGAAAGTCTTGTGAAAATTACCCCCAAATATGACAACATCCTATTTGGGTCTCCCAATAGACTGAGCTGGAAATTGTTAATGGTTAGTCAAGGTCGAATTGTGGTATTAGGGTGTCTGAAAAGGATGATTTTGTTTTAGTAGGGTATGCAGTACCCGCCTATGGGAATAGTAACGGAGCAGCGTGACTTATATATTATCTAAGCATTAGTCACTGAGATGACTGTGACAGTGCCGATTACATTATGTTATAGGATAGGAAATGTAGTATTGATTCATTACCGTTTGTGACTTGAAGTAGAATAGTCGTTAATATATCGTTATACTGTGAATACGCGTATGATTCCGTAACCTTGTCTAATCTACTACATCAGCATGCCAGCATGCCAGTAAACCATGTGCTTTATTATAAAGCCATACATGAATAAAAATCTAGTAGGTGGTAGAAAAACTGGCATCATTTCCATAATAATTAATAATGAATCAGATTTCCTTTAGGAACTATTTAAACAGAATACATTTTCACCTGAAATGATTTATTTTATAAATATATAATATCCCTCCGATTATCAAGTAAACCAACCGCCACTGTTTTATGGTCCAACTTACTTCATATGTAAACAAACTCTCCATAACCCCTCATTACCCGCCACTCCCCTTCGCCCGTAGTTTATACAGAAAAGGATAGTACGATACCCGTTTCAAAATACATGTATTGTATTGGTATAGGCATGGCAACCATATGTCTTATTATTACTCTGAGCTATGGACGGATATAGCATTCAACAACACATGCAAATAATAAAATTGCTTCAAAATAGGTGTTCTGTCAAATGTTCCTTTGTTTGGCATATATCTATTACTTTTTTTTTGAACAGCGACAACACTGGTCACGGTATCACTGTCCAATTTCAGAACTCAACTCATTCACAAATCACTTTGGTGTGTGCATTCATTTTTTATTATTCACTATTTGGACCTTTTGAAGAAAAAGTAATAAGTTTTCCTTTGTTTCTTCTGAAAATAAGGATGTAATCATTACCACCGTATAGAAGTAGAAGTGTTTACTTCTATACGGTGTCATTACGAACATTCCTTTTTTGTTCCAAGGTCATTGTGAAGTCTGTCATTTCCATATTTTATCCTTATCTGGCTTATGTCTGTGCTTATGTCGTATCAGCCCAGCAGATATTATATTATGTTTTAATTGAAAAAAGAACAATTTTGTAGGATTATTTACAGAAAAAAACTTATGTTTCCTTAGTTGTCATTGACAGATTGACCTTGTGTATTACTGAATTGACAATTTGGTGTGGGAAAACATATATAAATTATCTCTATTTTTAGCTCAAAAGTCGACCGAAGCTTCCTAGAGAATGTAAAATGTTATCAACAGGAGTGAATAATAATGAAGGTGGAAAGTATATCCCTCCGATTTTCAACTAAACCAGCCGCCACTGTCTTATGATCCAACTTATTTCAAATGTAAACAAACTCTCCATAACCCCTCAGTACCCGCCACCCCCCTCGCCCATAAGTTGTACAGAAAAGGATAGTAAGATACCCGCTTCAAAATACATGTATTGTATTGGTATAGGCATGGCAACTCTATGTCTTATTATTACTCTGAGGTATGAAGCATAGGCATTCTGTGATAAATAAGAAGAAGAAGAAATTGACGTACGTCAATTATCATTCTGTCATCCAGTAAAAGAATGGGTAGTGGGTTTGGATACTTAAATTGAGTCAATGGAGCAATTTTACCTAGGAATTGTACATAAAATTATTCTTTCTTTTCAACAACTTCAGTTATACTGATATAGTTGTAGTATTGGTTTTTAGTTCTGAGGAGTTCTAACCACGTGTATATTTGTATTGTATTGCGTTTAATCTGTCCAATTTTTGGGTGAAATTATCTATTTTATGCAAAAAAATCATTTGAGTTTTTTCATCTCACGTAGAAGAACTAGTAATGGCAGACTTTATAGATAGAGAAGCTGAAGAGAGCAGTGAGGTATGTGTTACTACCAAGATTTCTGACAAAATGGGACCATTTTGTTTCAATGATTTTTTCTAATTAATATCTCATTTATTCTCATTTCTAGGAGGAAGACTTAGAACCACGCGACCGCAAGAAAGCAAAGAAAGCTAAAGCTGTTGACAGTTCTGACGAGGAGGAAGAAGGTGAAATTGTCTATTTATATTAAAAGTATACAGTCCACAAGTTGACAGACCTAACATTATTAGTTACAAAAGCAGTAATAATTTATAAAAAACACGTTTTTCAAATTTTTCGTGTGCTGTAAAATCATCAAAACTCTTTCTCTAGGAAGCTTTATTTCTGATCAACTTGTAAACTAAACTAATATCTCATCTTTTGAGTGCTGACTGCTGAACTGTTGAGAAAATTGTATTGAGCTTATTTGAATCATCTTCTAATGGTTTTCTGGTTGGCAAAATACAGTTCTTCTTTGTATTAGCTCATTATTTATTGAATACTTTTCCAGATGATGAAGACCGTTTACGTGAAGAACTAAAAGATCTTATTGATGACAATCCCATTGAAGAGAGTGATGCGGAATCTGATGCATCTGGTAGTAGTAGTAAGTATCTATTAAGTAGGTTTTATATATATTATTGATATTAATATGATATTAATACCTGTTGCTACGTTGACCTATTTAATTTTTGAAAAAAAGAGAAGATTGACATTTTGGTGAAATTCCATGCAGACATCAGATTTAGCCTCTAGTTTTTGGTATAATTCAGTGGCTGAAACTGCAATAACATATTTTGAGACATATACTAGATTATACAGATTCAAAATTGATGTGAAGGTGAAAAAACATAGATTTTAGATGCAAATTACCTAGGACATTGCATACTTAATGAAACTGATTATTTGAAACTTTATTGTAAAGAATGTTTCATAAATAATCAACGTGGTTTTTCTATGAGAAAGTTTACAGTTAACAATCTATTGGTCTTTGAGTAAAATATTTTAGAGGTTCTGGGGAAAAAGGCCACATGGATGCAGTCTATATAGATTTCTCCAAGGCGTTTGATTGTGTGGATCACAACATATTATTTAGTTTCATTGATCTGTCTTTATCATGGTTTGGCAATTTCTTGACTGGCCGATCTCAGCAAGTCAGGGTAGGAAATGCTAGGTCAACCATTATTCATGTAACGTCGGGAGTACCTCAAAGTACACCTTGCACCTCTTTTGTTCAACATCTTTGTTAATGGTGTTATAAAATGTTTTGAAAATTCAAACTTTCTGATGTTCACAGGTAATCTTGAAATTTTCAGACCAATAGAATCATTAGATTATGTTAATCTGTCACGTTACAACTTTCTTTGAGTAGCTTGGATAGGTGGTGTTTTGAAAAGAGTTTACACATGAACATCAGCAAATTTAGTTTTATCAGCTTTTACAAAGTGAATAGAAAATTTCATATCTCATACTCCCTGGCTGGTAATCGACTAACATGTGGAGAATGTGTCACTTAAGTGAAGGGTCTAGAAGTTATCTTCGACGATCAATTGTTATTTGTAAATCATATTGGTGTCAATACATCAAACTACTGGGATTTATATTGAGAACCTGCAAACTAGTAACATTCAATTCAGTGAGAACTGTGTATCTTGCCTTAATAGTCTCTTGCTTAGAATATGACTATTATTTGATCACCATTTTATACAAATCATTGTGTCACATCGAAAAGAGTCCAACATAAATTCCTAAGATTTTATGCTTATAAAATGTATTTCAGTATCGACAATCATGATTAAACAATTCTTTTTAACAGTTTCAACGTAGACTTGTTATTCAAAAGAAGAGAGAATGCTGACCTTATATTTATATACAAATTAATTAATGACCTTATTACATGCCCTGAACTTCTCGAGAGGATTCACTCACTGTTGCCTTTCATCATAGAAACTATGGGCTGCACTCTCCTATTGATTGTCTACTTAGAATGTTCAATAAAAAAAAGACATCTAGAGATCACAGGTATAGGCCTGTCAAAATTCAAATGTCTTATTATAAGTACACCAAATTCTTGATGTGTTCACTTATTAATTATATAATTGTCGCCATTTATCTCTGTATTTTGAATTGTATAATCTACAGGGCGTTTATTAAACATACGGCAAAAATTTAAGGGGCTATTCCTTGGACTATTCTAAGGATATTTTGTCCTTTGATTCGTCACAATTTTTTATTTTTGAGAGATAATTATGATCACTGGACTTATCAGATGCTGAACTGATTGTTTATATAAAAAATTGCAAATTGACCTCGGGAAAGTATTCAAACAAAATGTTTCATCAAACCTCGCGAATAATATTCGATAACAATTTCCTCTTTTAGTATCTGACCGTTAATGACTTGGCTTCTGAAAATTCCTTCGGAGAATCATCGAATGTCCTCGACAGTTCCAGATATTAATCATTCGAATTAAGAGTAAACAATGTCGAAAATATTTCGTAAACCGTCCGCATTAGGTATTCCTCATGAATTGCCAAATAGGTGGAAGATATACAAAACAAGGTGAACGATAGGTAATGTAATTAGATGCTATGCGACAGAATGACTAAACGTGCGATGATAACCTTGTCTTGCTTCGTCTAAAAGGATACAGAATAAAATCATTCATATTCTCGGTACTGATCTAAGAACAATCCCATATTCGATTACGTGACTATTTGATGATGAAACATTTCTGAAATTTGGTTGACAAACAACCAGATATAGTGAGTCATATCCGTTTTGAGAATTTCATGAAAAAAACGTATTCAAAAAACACTTCATTGCGAGATTTTCGCTGAACAGTTTTACAAAAAAGCAACACGTGTTTCGCCATGCAATTGCGAGACACGTGTAGCGTTTTTACAGAACTGTTTAGCTAAAAATCTCATTATGAAGTGTATTTTGAATACGTTAGTTGGATTTTCATCGAGTATTAGTCCGGTCAAATTAGACCAAAAAATAAGAGTAAAGCTACCTAAATTCCCACCAAGCTAAAAATCAGTAAGATTGTTAAAAATATGATCAAAAATAAAATTTTAAAGTTCCCCATCTTTCCCCTGAATGGAAAAAATTTTATTCAAGTTCAAAGGTCAAAAAAATGAGTTTTTCGCGATTTTCAGCAAAACGGTAAGTTTTATCATAAAAGTATTTCAACCAAAAATTGTAGATCTTAAAATTATCTACAAAAAACGTATCAATACTATTTTTCCTAAGAGCCACCGTTTTTGAGATATAACGATTCAAAAAGTTGAAAAAGCTGTAATCGTCATGATATGCATGAGTACGCCATGTATATACATCTCTGCAATTGTAAAATATGTTGAAATATTTTTCTATCAGTCATTGTAACTTACACAACATCTACATCATCTACATCAATTGATATTTCATTTGATGAAAATATGACAGTTCCAACCAGTCAACAAAAATTTCTTACAAATACTCACAACAAGTCTCGGTTCATTTCAATGTTGAAAGAAAAATTTACTGCTGTTGGCAAAACAAGCTAATAATGATGCTGATGTATTGATAATTGAAACAGCAATAGAGCAATTCAATTTGACAAATATAACTTTTGTTGTTGGTAAAGATGTAGACTTACTCATATTACTGCATTTTACAGGAGGGGTAAAATAACAGTTTTCAAAATGTTTGAAAAACAAATTTAGTTCAATGTGCGGAAGTTTTTTAAAATAGTAATTCAACTCGACAAGAAATTATCACTAACGGCATTCGCTTTCTTCTTTCTATGAACGGAGCTCCTAAAAAACTACCTGCTTAGATAAGTATAGATATGCATGTTTCGTTAAAAATACCAAAAGTAAAAAACAAGTACAATTACATTGTCTTCCTTCAACCTCATTTGCTGCTCATCAACGTCTTTTTCGGGTATATTACCTAGTTCAAGTGTGGTTTGGTTATTAGCTAGACGCTACAGACTGGGGTTGAAAGTTGGTCAACAATTCATTACAACCAGCCCAAACTTTACTTTCACCTGCGCCGGAAAAACTGCTGAACACAATTTTTTGCAATTGCAAATAGCGGTGCAGTGCTAAATGTGATTGCAAAAAAGCCAGACTGTTTTGTTCTCTGGCATGTACACATTGTCAAGGCCGATCGTGCTCTAATATTGAACTACCAACAGTGGAGGATCCGTTTGATTCCAACGAGGCGACATGCGATACATCGCTATTAACGCAGTTTACTTACATGTACTCAGGATGAAGATGAAGAAGAAAAACAAGAAGATCAAGAAGAAAAACAAGAAGAAGAATTTGAAAGTTACGACTCGGACGATTAAAGTTCACTATTGTTTTTTATTTTAAATTGCTTTTATCTTTTCAATCTCTGCCAATATCCATTATTTTGCAATAGTTTCAAATGAAACAGGATCACAACTGCTGTATATTTTCAGATAAACGGATAAATAAGAACTGACAGAAATATTCTCGATTGTTGAAGTGACCGTCATAAAATTTCAACTACCACCCTGGTGGTGAGAGTTTCTAATTGTACTTTTTTACAAAGCACGTCGCGTAGTTTGGCCCGCGGGCCGTAGTTTGGAGACCCCTGATCTACATGAATAAATCTCCCTACAAGCTTTTATATAATACTATTACTATGTTGCTGTATCGCAGCTGTTCCATTGTTTTGACAGAATCAGAATCAACGAACTTAGGCGTGCGCAGTGTTATAAAACAGTGCTTTCAAAAAATGGTTCTACAGCGCCATCTAGTGGCGAAGTTACAGAAAAATTGATAGCCTAAAAACCTTCTCTGTGAACAATTACTTATACATGTCAAGTTTCATCACGATCGGTCGAGCGATGTAGAAGTTTATCACTTACCAACCAACCAACAAATATCCCTTTTTATATATATGACAAGTACTATATTGCTGTATCGCTTCTGTTCCAATGTTTTGACAGAATCAGAATCAACGAACTTAGACATGCACAGCATTATAATATAGTGCTTTCAAAAAAATTGTTCTACAGCGCCATCTAGTGGCGAGTTACAAAAAAATTGATAGCCTAAAAACCTCTATGAAAAATTACTTATCCATTTTCATATAGTAGATATATAAAAATGGATGTTTGTTGGTTTGTTGGTAAGTGATAAACTTCTACATCGCTCAGCCGATCTATATGAAACTTGACATGTATAAGTAATTGTTCACAGAGAAGGTTTTTAGGCTATCAATTTTTCTGTAACTCGTCACTAGATGGCGCTGTAGAACAATTTTTTGAAAGCACTGTTCTATAACGCTGCGCTCACCTAAGTCCGTTGATTCTATCAAAACATTGGAACAGCAGCGATACATCAACATAGTACTAGTGTGATATATTTTGTGATGTTGAACAATTGTAGGTTTCTAGAGCATGTAAAAAGCATGATTTTAAAAATAAGTGTTTTTCACTAATCATTTATTTTTTGATTATGACTGGATATATTCCTTAGTGCATATTTTTCAGAAAGATGATTTTATGTTATAAATATAAATTTTTACCTCATGCTTAGGACTTAGTATAGACTACAACCTAAGATTTGTTCATCAAATCAATACTCTCATTCAAAGGTCGTACGGTATTCTGAAACATCTGTATTCAAACAGACACTATCTTTATAGGTTTCCCAAAATTACCATTTAAGACGTTCCGATTTTATCTATTTTCAATTATTTCGATGTTGTTTATGGCCAATGTATCGATTCCATAACTTCTGCAACAATTTAGAAAGTACAGAACGCCTGCATTAGACTGATAGTTAGCTTGAATTACAGAGATCATGTGACCACTTCAATCAATCAATTAAATTGTTTGAAAATGCAAAACAGAAAAGAATTGCATTTCGCCTGTTTCTTTTACAAACTGATAAAAAAACAACAACCCACTTATTTGGTAAAGAAACTCTTTCCCAGACATCAGATACATTCAAGAAACCTTAGATTTAACAATAATTTTGACATTCCGAATCATAACAGCACTATCTATGAACGATCCTTCACGTATCATGCTGTAATAATGTATAATTCATTCAGTGAATCTTTGAAAAATTCATCACTACCGCTATTCAAAAGTAAACTTAAAACTGAATTGATCAGTCAACAGTGATCCAGACATAAACATTTATATTTCATTTTACTATTGTCCTGAAATTGCCATTTATTTTTTGTAACGTTTCTTTTTCTTTTCAAATGTGGTTGAGTGGAAGAATAGCGCTTTGTTAAACTCCGCCACGTAAAATAAAGACCATGTATTATTATTATTATTACATTGGGAATGTTCAGCATACTGGAAGATTCAAATTGCCAGATACCATCATTCATACTCAGAAAATTTGCTTAACAAGCATGATACCAAATGCAGGAATGTTTTTTAAATTTCAAATTCACTTTTCAGGAAGTCAAAAGCGAAAGAAATCAGATGAAGAAGATTTAGACGATCGTTTGGAAGATGAAGATTATGACTTACTTGAAGAGAATTTGGGTGTCAAAGTTGTGAGACGTAAATTCAAACGTCTACGTCGTTTTGATGATAATGAGAGTGAAGGAGAAGAGGAACAAAATGCTGATCAAGATCGAGATCAAATTGCCATGGATATATTCTCAGAAGATGTGAGTGTTTTTTTATTTTTCATAGACAAGTAGTCAATACATTCAATAATTTTGAGGAAAACGATAGTTAATGAGTTTTACTTTATATTTGTATTTCAAATAATTTTCTATTTAGTTTCTTCAATATTTCAATAACATGTTTAGATGAGTTTGAAGTATATTTTTCCTTATCTGTTTTGCTTATCTAAAGGAAAGAGAAGATCTAGCGAGAAAGGTAATTAAGATGAGGCTGTTGGAATTGTGTTTGCTTTGTCAATCTCTCCTCGACACAGTCTTCGGACATGGGAGGTTTCTTCCCCACTTGGGGCTTTTTTCACGAGATGGAGTTGTTACTAGTTAACAATCTTTCTTTTATACAATGGTTTCATACATGCAGTTGAGCCGTGTTGAAATTAATCGAGTCCCAAGCACTTTGCTGTTTGAATCGGATCNTAGGGCACTTTGTTTCGAAGATACGAAGCGAAAAATAATTTTGGCAATAACAATCTACCTACTACCAAAAATTACATGTAATGTTTCTCAACCTACAAGAACTGTTGAAAATGACTACCCCCCGCTCGGATGCAAGAATCCAATCTTCCTCTCATCGACTCCCGAACTCTTTAAAAAACACCAGGATCACTTACGAGACATACTATTCAAATTGAAAGTCTGCAGCCGTTTGTAGTAATCGGAATGTTGTTGATAAGTACCAACGGAATTGTTAGATTTTTCATTACTTGGTAGCTCCAGTGTAGTATACTATACTTGTATTTCGGCTATGTTAATAATTTTAAAATTACCAAAATTGTTACTGTTGAAATTCTTTCTCGCCCTGTATCTTCAAAACAAATCGTCCTCTCAAAAATTATCAAAGGATAAAATATCCTTAGAATAGTCCAATGTTCAATAAACACCCTGTATAATTCTGTTTATCTTAGTGCTTTTACATATTTACACGTGCCTGATATTACTTTCATTCTCATTTTTTAATTTTCAATCTTTTCTTTGATTGTTTATTGTTTAAGAATAAAATTCTTGTTACAAACACAATGTCATAAATTAATATTAACACGTTCAGTGGCGTTGACGCCATACGGCGTTTTTGTGCTTCCATAGGTACGTGACTTGACGCCAAACGGCGTCAAAAATTGAAAATCATCGCCGGATGGCGACCTAATAAGCATATCAGCCAATGTTAGTTGGACCCCTACTGTCACGTAACATGGGAGCATATATACCGTAGTAGATAATTATCCCCTCCCACTCGCCCTAACCACCTTTTCTGGGGAAGCTTGGCTTTTGGCGCGCATTACGCCATGCGGCGTATCAGTGCCAGTTGAAAAACATTGCTTATCATAGTAATGTCTGTTTACGAAGAGAGTTTGTTTACAAAGAGGTTTTTCGTTGGAGCAACAGAAAAAGTAAGTAACTTCATAATATTAGTCTTGATCTATTATGATTTTATAATTGCCTACACTTCTATAAATAGCTAAATACTTATTTGAATTCCAGATGGATGGAGATGGTCATACAAATGATCCTTATGAGAGAGAGCAACGCAGATTGAAACGTTTGTTTGACGAGTTATCTTCTGGATCTGAACATGAAGAATCAGATCCATATGAGGATGAGGGAGAGGATGAATCGGATCAGGATTATGTACCAAGTGAAAATTCTACAGAGTCAGATGTGGAGAATGATAAAGCAGATTTGAGCACCAATTCGGAGACTGACACTGACCCTAATAGTGATCAAGACCTTTCTCCAAGTTCATCACGGACACTGTTTGTTCAGCAAACTCAAAACAATGGGGACAGCGATTGGGAGGACACAACAACAGATATACCAGAGTTTGACTTCGATGAAGCTGGCAACTGTTTGAAAATCACCCTTGATGATAACTCCAGTCCACTCCAGGTATTTGAAAAACTACAAACTGATAAAAAAACAACAACCCACTTATTTGGTAAAGAAACTCTTTCCCAGACATCAGATACATTCAAGAAACCTTAGATTTAACAATAATTATGACATTCCGAATCATAACAGCACTATCTAAGAACGGTCCTTCACGTATTATGCTGTAACAATGTATAAGTCATTCAGTGAATCTTTGAAAAATTCATCACTACCGCTATTCAAAAGTAAACTTAAAACTGAATTGATCAGTCAACAGTGATCCAGACATGCACATTTGTATTTCATTTTACCATTGTCCTGAAACTGGCATTTATTTTTTGTAACGTTTCTTTTTTTTTTCAAACGTGGTTGAGTGGAAGAATAGCGCTTTGCTAAACTCCTCCACGTAAAATAAAGACCATGTATTATTATTATTATTGTTACATTGGGAATGTTCGACATACTGGAAGATTCAAATTGCCAGATACCATCATTCATACTCATAAAATTTGCTTAACAAGCATGATACCAAATGCAGGAATGTTTTTTAAATTTCAAATTCACTTTTCAGGAAGTCAAAAGCGAAAGAAATCAGATGAAGAAGATTTAGACGATCGTTTGGAAGATGAAGATTATGACTTACTTGAAGAGAATTTGGGTGTCAAAGTTGTGAGACGTAAATTCAAACGTCTACGTCGTTTTGATGATAATGAGAGTGAAGGAGAAGAGGAACAAAATGCTGATCAAGATCGAGATCAAATTGCCATGGATATATTCTCAGAAGATGTGAGTGTTTTTTTATTTTTCATAGACAAGTAGTCAATACATTCAATAATTTTGAGGAAAACGATAGTTAATGAGTTTTACTTTATATTTGTATTTCAAATAATTTTCTATTTAGTTTCTTCAATATTTCAATAACATTTTTAGATGAGTTTGAAGTATATTTTTCCTTATCTGTTTTGCTTATCTAAAGGAAAGAGAAGATCTAGCGAGAAAGGTAATTAAGATGAGGCTGTTGGAATTGTGTTTGCTTTGTCAATCTCTCCTCGACACAGTCTTCGGACATGGGAGGTTTCTTCCCCACTTGGGGCTTTTTTCACGAGATGGAGTTGTTACTAGTTAACAATCTTTCTTTTATACAATGGTTTCATACATGCAGTTGAGCCGTGTTGAAATTAATCGAGTCCCAAGCACTTTGCTGTTTGAATCGGATCTTTCCTGCCCTGATGAGAGGTGGTACCTCAAAATCTGTCTGTAGGTGATCTACTCGAATAATTTCAGCATAATTCTGCTGCTGCTGTCGGATATAATTCAATACCCAGCGTGGTATTAGCCTTGGAAGTAGTTGTTTTCTGGCAGACATTTACCAGAACCTATGGTGTAGGTCAGTGGTCGCCAACCTGTCGATCGCGAGCTACCGGTAGCTCGCGGAGGCAATTCTGGTAGCTCTCACAACGATTTTAATTTAAAAAATACAAACTGCAAAAATTAGAGAAGCTTTCGAAAATTCCACAAAAAAATCTAATTGTCATAATATTAAACATAAACAGCGGCAACGTTGCGAAGAGCGATCTGCCGCTGACGCCATCAAGCTAGAACCGACCAGCCGGACCAGTGCGTTAGTGTTCGAGAACGATCTGGATTGCTTTGAACGGGATAAATACGCACGGCGCGGCGACATTGCGCTTAGTTTAAAACTGAACGCGTAACCAACGTCCAGCGGTTGGGTTAGTAGAGAACAACAATAAAAATGTGTGTTTGTTATGTAATACTTCGGTCTCCGTTACTAAAAAAGGAAATATTGAGAGACANCTATGTATTATGTATTACCAGTTAAATAGTAAAATAAATACATATAATGATAAATTAACTGTGGATTATTTCATTTACGTTGCGTTACGTGGCTTCCGTGTGGGTAGCTCGCTGTTTATTCCAAAATTAACAAAGTAGCTCAACACATTGAAGAGGTTGGCGACCACTGGTGTAGGTAGTTGGCAGAGATGAATATTTCGAGATTTTATTCCGAAATATTTATTTTCTAGGTGTTCTAAGTTCAATTAATCCAGTTTACAGTTTTTATTTACTGTAAACATCCACTGCCATCATTTTTGGTTGAAAGAAAACATAAAAGATTACTGAACTTCACTCATTTGGAAACCCTCTCCGTCTACATTTTTTAACAAATTTTTGCCTTGCCTTTGCTTTTCTGCCTTACATTGAATGGCGTCTGGTAGTTTTTATAAAGATTTTATTGGTTACCGTTTAAAAATGTTCTGATATTTATGTGTTTCAAACTGAAATTTTATCATGGGATACTCCTAGTTTCAGTAACATTTTTTTTAAATGGTTTTTTGAGCTCTCTTGCTGTCACACATTTCAAAATTCTTACTACATCACTTGACTCGGCTCATCACTCTAGAATTTCATCAAAATCAGTTCATCAATAATAAAGCTAAAGAAAGTTTGAAAAATATATTGGAATGGCTTACAATTACTGCATCAGATTTGCTTCACTTGTAACTTTTTTAATGATGAATATGTTACAGAGATAAAATGTTCCATAACTAATTCGAACTCCAGTCAACCACTGCTTCCCAGTTGCAGACATCATAGTCAAAAACACTGAACAATATTTGATTATCCACACATAAATATCAGCTCTGTGAAAATTAATTATTAATTATTGCATTATTTTATGGTCTGTGTTATATAATGCATGTCTACATATATGTTGGGTTAGGTTTAGAGTAAATTAAGTTTGACTGTCTGTGTATACTCGGGATAAATGAATTGAATAATAAAATATCTTTCTGTAGGATGATGAACGAAGATCGGAGCGTAGCCATAGGGCCCCTGAACCTGAAGCATTTGGAGATGAAGAAGATGAAGGAGAATACTCTGATGCCGACGACTTCATTGTGGACGATGAGGGTAGGCCTATAGCCGAGAAGAAAAGGAAAAAAAAGCCCATTTTCAGCGATGCGGCTCTTCAAGAAGCCCAGGAAACTTTTGGTGTTGACTTTGATTATGATGAATTTTCCAAATATGACCAAGATGAGTATGATGAGTCTGAAGAAGATGAGGAAGACGAGTATGAGGAAGACGACGAAGGAGAAAGAAGGTAATTTTTATTTTCGTTTATTGCAATTCCTGAATTTCACTATTTATTTAAAACTCAATTTTAATTTCACACACAACTCTATTCTATTGTTTAGGAGGAGATCTAAGAAAGCTGCTAAGAAGAAGCCTACTAAAAAATCAATATTCGAAGTCTACGAACCTAGTGAACTCAAAAGGGGCTTCTTTACTGACCTTGACAATGAAATCCGAAACACGGATATTCCAGAAAGAATGCAACTACGAGACGTCCCAGTTACGTCTGTTCCTGACGACTCTTCTGAACTCGACGATGAGGCCGAATGGATCTACAAACAAGCGTTTTGTAAACCGTCAGTGTCTAATATGGACGCGAACTTATCTCCTGAAGCTCGAGATAAAATGAAAAAAGGGCCGCAAACAATCGTCAAGATCAGGAAGGCGTTGGATTTCATCAGAAATCAGCAGCTGGAAGTTCCTTTTATCGCTTTCTACAGGAAGGAGTATGTTCAACCGGAACTGAATATCAATGATCTTTGGAAAGTTTATAGATTTGATGCAAAGGTAATAACATTTATTTGGTAAATAGGATGCATTCCTAATATACAATAACAAAATTATAAGTAACAAATAATTAATTTGTATTCAAAAAATCATGACTTATCATCTTATTTGTAATAAATTCAGTTACATTTGTTAGAAATATGTTACAGTAGTTCAGTCCTAAACCTTTTAAGATTGAAGCTGATTTAATCGAATGGGCAATTTGTTGTACGTATCAAAAACTTTGACATATACTAAGTTCATACTGTTTTTGGTATTAGTTCCATGTATATGTATGTCAATATTATGTCTATTGTCTGTTCAGAAATGAGAGAGACTGCAGCAGTATATCTATATATATTTTAGTGCCATAGGCATTCAAATTATTTACTCTCAACGAATTGAATAAATGAATTTATAAGACGAAAATACAATATTTGTTCTTGAAAAATATCATTCATAACAAACAAAATAAAAAATCTACTATGACAAATGTTGAAATATGTCCAGTAGTAACCAAGATCAATTGTTATGAATGTATATAATTTTCTAAGAATACAATATCTGCCCGAAATAAAAAATAAGGAAGAAGTAGTGCAAAAATGCGCGAGTATGACCGGTGTCAATAGACCGACAATTTTTAGAATTCTCAAGGAACTCAAGGAAAACAACAAATTATTTGAACCGAAAGTATCCACTGGTGGAAAGTGTCTGGTTATCGATGAAGAAGTCAAGAATTCTATTAGGAGAACAGTATACGGAACAGATGCATATCTTACTTTCCTTATTATATCTGATGTGTCCAATCTGTTTTGAATTTCTTGCAATTCTTCAGCATACCATTTCAACAATTTCGTTTTAACTTAATGTGTTAATTCTTATATAGGATATCATGATTCAAACATTGTCAGAAATTCCTTTTGAAAGCATGTTAATGCTGCAGAGAGATCTAGAATTTCAAGAAATATCTTTCAGTCCAATTCTAATAATTTCTTTTTGCTATTTTTAGAAATTTGTCTTGCTGTCACTTTGTTGTTTTTTATTCATTATTCATTCTTTTGGTTCACTATTTGGGTGATCTTTTCAGAATTTTCTGATTGATTCGGCCGTTACTATGGATGAAAATCCATAGTAAATCTAAAGCAAATGGAACTTCAAACGTTCAAGCNCACAGTAGCTTTCTCCTGATCAAATCGTAAAGTGTACTTTTTGAAATTACTTTTCAGAATTTATATTTATGAATGTACATCTAACAAGATCTACATGTTACATGTGATGGATTATAACAATAATTATTTTACAGTGGTGTCAACTGAAAACACGTAAAGAAAACATGCTGAGACTATTCGAGAAAATGAGATCATATCAGTTGGACATACTAATGAAAGATCCCGACGCTCCCATACCTGATAACGTGCGAGTTATGAAAGATTCAGATATAGAGCAGTTGAAGAATGTGCAGACCCCTGAAGAACTCAATGACGTGCACAATCATTTCATTCTTTATTATGCTGCCGACTTGCCTGCCATGCATGCGGCTTGGAGGATCAAGGATAAAGAAGAGAAAAAACGGGCCAAAAGGGAAGCCAGGATGAAGCTCATTGCTGAAAGCGAGGAAGGAGCAGACATTCCTGAAGAGGTAGAAGAAGTTGAGGATGATGAGCCGGAACCTGAGACTTTGAAGTATGCAAATAGATCTGGCAGTTACTCACTGTGTGTAAAGGCGGGATTGGACGGTTTAACGAAGAAATTTGGTTTAACACCTGAACATTTTGCGGAAAATCTGCGAGACAATTATCAGAGGCACGAAGTAGATCAAGAACACGTGGAACCGCTTGAAATTGCGAAAGAATTCATATCTCCCAAATTCTCGACAGTTGAAGAAGTCCTCCAAGCGGCCAAGTATATGGTTGCTCTGCAAATTGCTAGAGAGCCTTTGGTTCGAAAGTGTGTGAGAGAAACTTTTTACGAAAGGGCAAAAATGAATGTCGTACCAACTAAGAAAGGTCAGAAGGAAATTGACGAGTCCCACAACTGTTACAGCATGAAATATGTCAAGAACAAACCTGTTAGAGACTTGACCGGCGATCAGTTCCTGAAACTTTGCCTTGCAGAAGAAGAACATCTGCTGACCATTTCCATAAATGAAACGATTGAAGGTAATACCAGTGGATCATACATTGATGAAGTTAAGCAACTGTATATCAAGGTAAGAATATTTAGGGTGACTTTTTAGTGTATGATAAAAGTTTGTTACGGAGTATGCATATCAGAGAAAGAAATTATCACCGGTAATTGAAAATCAAATTCCAAAGTCCAAGATAGTTTCCATACTGAATGTTGGTTTTGTCACTAAATTCAAAACAATTGTTTCAATATTATTTTTTATGAAGATCTTTTTTTTTAAACTGTTCCTACCACTAATATCTCGAAGGTGGGCAAGACAAGGTTAGAATTGGGCGAAAGTTACCTTTTTTGGGGGACAATATAAATCTGTTTTCAGATCATGACTATCAATGGCAATTCTCATTTTATTCACAAAAAATAAAATTCACCAATTTCATTGGTTCGCTCAACCGCTTCCATTTCGAATAAAAAGGGAGAGAACTTTTTTGTTCTGTGTTTTCATGTTTGTTATGATCCAGTATGAACCAGCGTTTTAAAGAATAACATCTTTCAAGTCATTGACAAATAAGTTGAAAAGCAATGGCCCTAAATGAGAACCCTGTGGTACACCCGATGAAAATTAGATTTCATCAATAATTTTTTTTCAATACGAACGTCTAGTATTTTCATCAATTTGATGAAAAAAGCTAGACGGTCATGTTAAAAAAGAATGCAGAAATTTTTTGTGTTTTCATTTCTTACTTCGTTTTTTTAAGTGAAACCTTGTCGAGTGTCCATTTTTTGGCATACTTCGGCAATTAGTTATTAGTGGTTGAACCACTAACAACTCTAATCAATATATGCCTGAAAACATCAACTGTACCATAAATATGGAACATGTTGAAAGTCTGCCCAATTTTCAAAAAAGGAGATAAAAGTGAGATAAAAAATTACAGATCAATTTCTGTCATATGCAACTTTTGTAAAGTGTTTGAGATGCTTCTTGAGAAGACAATCTACTGTCATTATTATTATCAACATTATTAGCCCCCAATCAACACGGTTTCATGAAAGGACGTTCAACCATCACCAATCTTGTACAATCACTCAATGTATTGCGGAGGGTATTGATTGTCAGTCTCAAACTGATGTCATCTACACTGATTTTTGTAAAGCGTTCGACAGACTTGACCATGGTATCCTACTCAACAAGCTTTCGACTTTTGAGTTATCCAATTTACTCTCTTCAAATCGTATTTTTACAACTGTAAGCAGTATGTCCAACTCAATGGCCTCAAGTCTGTAGAATATGTAGCAACATCTGGTGTACCACAAGGATCAAACTTAGGTCCCCTACTTTTCAATATGTTCATCAACGATATCGGAGCTGAGATTGATGTCAATTTCCTTTTATACACAGATCACTTGAAACTCTGTTACAATATAATTTGTAAAATCGTGTTGCTACATGGTGTCACAAGTATAATCTATCTGTCAACATATCCAAATTTAATGTAATGTCTTACTCACTCAAAAAGAATCCGACACATTACACATATATGTCATAAACAATCAAGTTTTGGAGCATCCTGGCACACTCACCGATCTAGGTGTTACTTTTGATTCATTTGTCTCTTTCAATAAACATGTTGACACTACTCTGACAGCTGCTTATCGCATGTGTGGATTCTTAGTTAGAAATACAAAAGACTTTGAAACAGCTTCAACATTTAAATTACTTTATTTCACTTTTGTTCAATCTAGGCTGGAATATGCATCTGTTGTGTGGAGTCCCCACTATCAGGTTCATATAAATCAATTAGAAGCTCTACAGAGGCGCCTTTTAAAATATGTGTCATTCAAATTTGAAGGCACATATCCTACTGTAGGAATACCCTATTATGAATTGCTTGAAACTCACAATTTTTGTAGTCTCGAGGTAAGGCGTAAATATTATTCATTTCTTTTTTTTATTTTAAATCATGTGCAATACCTCTAATTCTGTAAGTCATGTCATATATTCAACTTTCTGAGTACCTAGATCAAAATCAAAATTTTTTTTACATAGATTCACAAATTATATTATGTAAGTACATATTTGTAAATGCCACTGTTTCTCCCTATTCTGTGTATGAATAAATAAATAAATTATTTAGATTACCAGAATGTTGATTGAATTTCTAAAACCACTTTGCAATTTTTTTTTTCAGGACGAATTCAGCAAGAACGTACAAGATTGGAATGCTCTCAGAATGGAATGTGTAGAGAGAGCTTTAACAAAAAGTGTTTTCCCAGATTTGAAAGCAGAACTAAAGAGAGTGCTGCTATCCGAAGCGAAGGAATGTGTACTGAGAGCTTGTTGTAGAAAATTATACAATTGGATAAAGGTATATTTTTTTTATACTCATTAATTTGCAAAGTGTGTTCTGGTAGTACCTCATTGATTACCTTGACCATAAATGAGAGAAATGTACAAGTGAATCTTTGGCAAACAAGTGAATTAAACATCTTTCAGCATTCACCACTGTATTATCGACATATGATAACAATCAGAGAAGCCTAAGGACACTTCCTTGTGGTACACCTTGATCATTTCTGATTTTTGCTGATAGCCCATTTTTTATTCAAGGCCCTTGGTTTTTTCGTCAAGGTAATCAACCAGCCACACCAGAGCGTCTTCTACAATACCAACATTTTCTGTTTTTTTTTATTACTTTTTATCANCAAATGCACTTCGGATAAAAAATCTATGTGAAAGTAGTAATAAAAACAGTGGATCCTCTATTTTTAGATTGCTCCATACACAATAACATTTTCCGAAGAAGACGAGGATGACTGGGACACTTCCAAAGGAATCAGAACTATGGGCCTTGCCTATGTTCCGGATTATACCGTGTCAGCTTTCGCTTGTATTGCTGCTCCAGACGGAGAAATAACCGATTATTTGAGGCTCCCCCATATGCTAAAAAGGAAAAATAGTTACAGGAATGAAGAGAAGTTGCTGAAGGAGTCCGACTTGCAAGCAGTTAAGAACTTTATCTACACCAAAAAACCTCACGTGATCGCCATCGGCGGAGAATCTAGGGAGGCACTGATGATCGCCGAGGACCTCCGTGGGGTTATAAATGAGTTGGTGGAATCAGACCAGTTCCCCCAGATAAAGGTTGAGATTGTGGACAATGAGCTGGCGCAGGTGTATGCCAACTCTAATAAGGGACAAGCAGATTTCAGAGACTACCCAGAACTTCTGAGGCAGGCTGTATCAGTGGCCAGGAAAATGCAAGATCCTCTCGTTGAGTACTCCCAGCTTTTCAATGCGGATCAGGAAATTTTAAGTTTAAGGTTCAGTCCACTACAGGAATCTCTCCCAAAAGAAGAATTGCTCGAAGCTTTATGTTTGGAATTTGTCAACAGAACAAACGAAGTGGGCGTAGATGTCAATCTGGCCGTTCAACAAGCCCACAAAAGTAATCTGGTTCAATTCATCTGCGGTCTCGGACCGCGTAAAGGCCAAGCTTTATTGCGAGTTTTGAAACAAACCAATCAGCGACTGGAAAATAGAACGCAGCTTGTTACATCGTGCCACATGGGTCCGAAGGTTTTCATAAACTGTTCAGGATTCATAAAGATAGACACGAGTAGTTTGGGAGACAGTACGGAGGCTTACGTGGAAATACTGGATGGGTCTCGCGTTCATCCAGAAACATACGAATGGGCCAGGAAAATGGCAGTGGACGCCTTAGAATATGATGATGATGAGGGAGCGAACCCCGCCGGAGCCTTGGAGGAGATCCTTGAGGCGCCTGAAAGGTTAAAAGATTTGGATCTTGATGCTTTTGCAGAGGAGTTAGAGAGGCAAGGGTTTGGTAATAAGAGCATCACCCTGTATGACATAAGGGCGGAATTGAACTGCAGATACAAAGATTTGAGGCAACCGTTTCGTTCAGCTAATCCTGAGGAGTTGTTCGATATACTCACGAAGCAGACTCCCGAAACTTTCTATATAGGTAAAATGGTCACGGCTTCAGTTATCGGTATCGCTAGAAGAAAACCCAAACCGGATCAACTAGATCAAGCGAATCCTGTCAGAAATGATGAAACTGGCCTCTGGCAATGTCCTTTCTGTTTGAAGAATGATTTTCCTGAGTTGTCTGATGTGTGGAATCATTTTGATGCTGGCTCTTGTCTAGGACAAGCGACTGGTGTAAGGTTAAGGCTTGATAACGGTGTATTAGGTTAGTAATTTTTTTTTATAACTTGAGACACTCGGTGTAAAACGTTTTTTTTTTTGTTATCAGGTTATATTTATATAAAAAATATCAGTGACAAACCAGTATCGAATCCCGAAGAAAGAGTTAAAGTAGGCCAACTCATTCATTGCAGAATACAAAAGATTGATGTAGAACGGTTCAGCGTTGACTGTACTTCAAAATCCAGTGATCTTTTGGATAAAAACCATGAATGGAGGTGAGTAGAAGTTCATATTTCGAAAATTAGAAAATAGATTTCTTCTTTTGGACCTCGGGATTTTCGTCTCTGTAATAATTGTTTGGTATTTTTTCAATAATCTAGATCTAGAAGGAAATTCTTGATATTGAGTACAACAAGAAGAAATCATTGTTCATGAGAATCATTGTGAGATTATTTCAAATACAATTAAGAATTATTATTCTAAGGAATACAAAAACTTTACAATATTGACATTGCGACTTTCCATTTAAGGCCCCCTCGAGATCCTTATTACGATCAAGAACAAGAAGATAAAGACAAAGGCATAGAAGCGGAGAGAAAAAAAGACTTACAACGTAAAACGTACGTGAAGCGAATCATAGTTCATCCCGCCTTCCACAATATTTCCTATGCTGAAACAGAAAAATGCATGGCCAATATGGATCAAGGGGAAGTCATTATAAGGCCTTCAAGTAAAGGCTTCGACCATTTGACAATAACGTGGAAAGTGGCAGATGGTATTTACCAGCATATCGATGTCAAGGAAGAGGGTAAAGCAAATCCATTTTCATTGGGAAAATCACTGTTGATTGGTAAGGAGGAGTTTGAAGATTTGGATGAAATAATAGCCAGGCACATCACTCCAATGGCTTCATACGCAAGGGACTTGCTTTACTTTAGGTATCACAAAGACTTTGAAGGTGGGCAAAAAGATAAAGCGGAGGAGTACTTGATCGAGGAGAAGAAGAAAAATTCTTCTAAAATTCACTATGTCATCAGCGCTGCTAAAAACTTCCCTGGCAAATTTTTGCTCTCTTATCTCCCACGAAACAAAGTCATTCACGAATATGTAACGGTAACTCCAGAGGGATTCCGATACAGACAGCAAATGTTTGACTCGCTAAATTCTCTGTTCAAATGGTTCAAAGAACACTTCAGGGATCCACCTCCCGGAGGACTTACTCCAGGTACTCCGCGGTCTTCTGGTCGCACGCCATATGGTAGCGGAACTCCATCATTTAGTAAGTGTCTTTGGTGATTTGTTTTGTTTATGTTCGAAGAAATTTTCAAAAAAAGAAATTATTCAATTTCGATTTCTTTTGTAGATATGAATACTGAAGCAATTCAACGAGTTGCTCAAAATCTTCCGAGCCACATGATGCAAACTTTGTCGGCTGTAGCCAACCAAACTCCTCATTATCCTCACACTCCTGGGGGAGCCTACGGTGCTGCCAATTATATCAATACAGTAAGTTTCAAAGTTTATTTATTTATGGCAATGACTATTTTTACAAAATAATTAAAAAGTTCACACATATGTATTTAACAGTAATCTAAGCTATATGATATACCAGTTTATATGCAGAATTGGTTTTACCAGGGTAAAAATTAATTTTTTGATTAGGAATAGCGGAATTCTATCAGGACCTGTAGACAATTTCCCAGGTAATGACATGACTAGATCGACTTGATTATTGAATCTCATTCAAAATATCTGATAGATACTGAAAGGTGGGTCTAGAATATGAGGTGCAGATCATTTTGCATTTCAGTTCACAAATTCATAAAGAAATCACTCCAACACAAATGGTTTGACATCTGAATATATTATTTATTTTCAATCTCGGATTGTATTGCTTCAAGAAGAATACTTTTGGATTTGATAAAATCAAACAGTTACAATCGAAAATGAATTATCAGCTCAAGGTTCTCTTCTGAGATCTATAATTCTTCTGCTATTTTAAGGGATTTGTTTAGATTAGAAACTAACGTGGCATAACCACATGAACAGTATATCATCCAAACTGAGATCTTATTGTTTTGTTATAAAAACACCTCCGTAACTCAGTATCAGGTGAAGTCCTAAAATTACTATATTTTGGACTTGTACAACCAAATCTCTCATATGACCTTACATTTTGGGGTCAAGCACACAACTCTGGTAAACTCCTCACCACACAAAAAAAATAATTCGCTGTATGACTACTACGTTATGTAGGAACTGCTTTGTCAATATTACACGACATAGAGTTTTTATAAGTCATTGACTACAATCAATTCTAAATCTAAATAAATATTGGAATTCACAGTAATAAATATAAAATTTTCTTGACACTGATATTTGAATTCCAAATTTTAAAATTTAAGTTTATGATTAAGTTTATGAAATTTATTTCCATAGGTTCAATAATATTATACACAGTTTATTAACTAACATTGAAGAAATCTAAATTCAGAGCATTGTAAGTGAGTTTTCAGTTTTGCTTTAAACGTGGTTATTGGAGCTTCTTTGGCCAAGTCTGGTAGAGAGTTGAATAATCTGATTCCAATAAGTTTTTTATTCGTAGAGGTTAATCTGTTATTTGGAATAGCGATGTGGGATCTCATTCTAGTCAGATAATTGTGTGTATCTTCATTAAGTGTATACAAATGACTGCGTTTTTATGTAGAATAATTTATTGTAAATAATAGCTGACGGAAGTGTCAATATTTTAAACTTGATGAACCATGGTTTATAACTTTCAATCTGGGTTATAACAGCTCATTTCTAGATAATAAATATTGTCTGAGTGTAGCAAGAATGGCCCCAGTTAATTAGACCGTAAGTCATAATACAGTGAAACATTCCATGATAAGCAGAGATGGCTGCCTCCGATGTCACTAGCGATTTCATCCTTCTAATTGCAAGTATTATTGCTCTTGATAACTTGCTTATCAATTGATCTACATGAAGTTTCCAATTTGAATTGGGATCAATAATATGTCCTAGAAATTTTACGCTCTGAGTGGCAGTATGCTTGGTATTGAAGACAAGTGTCTTGAGTTTTGTGTGTGTTGAAACTTAGTTTATTCGCCAGGAACAACTCAGTAGCTTGATTGATTGATCCTATCGTGTCATCGATTCTTGTAGAGTAATTTTTTATTCTGGTTGCGTAAGGAGCATCATCAGCAAACAAGGTTGTTAATGCATTTATGTTTTTGGGTAAGTCATTTATCTGAATCAAAAACAATAGAGGTTCTAGAACGCTACCTTGTGGAACTCCTTTATGTATTGTCAGACTTGAACTGCTCTGATTATTGCAGTGAACTATTTGGGATCTATTTTGAAGGTAGGAGGTCATCAGTTTTATAGAAGAGTCAGAAAATACGTAAAATCTCAACTTATCAATCAGTATAGTGTGATTGACACAGTCAAGTGCTTTACGGAGGACAACAAAAGCTGCCGGAGAGGGAGTTGCGGCTTCAAACCCGTCGGCTACAAACTCAACAAATCCTCTCGCTGCTTCAGCTGTAAATTTTCCTTGCGTGAAACCATACTGATGTTCTGAGAAAAAACGGTTCTCCTCAAGATAATCACTTATTATAAATCAGCTTCTCAGCTAATGTTGCTAAAGTAGGTAGGAGAGCCATTCCACGGTAATTATTCAGATCCCCCCTGTCCCCTGATTTAAAGATTGGAATTATTTTCTCTATTTTTAGGTTTTCTGGAAACACATTATCACTCATTATGACACCACCTTGTCTATATATTTTTTCTACAATTGTACATATTATGAATAAAAATGATTGCTTGTACAACAGAATCTTTCCTGATGTTAAGAATTTAATTTCAAACAATCAACACAGTTTCTTTAGAAAAAGATCAACAATAACTAACTTAATGTGCTTCACACAATCAGTAAGTAATGCACTTAATAATAACCTACAAGTAGATACTGTTTACACAGATTTCTCAAAGGCGTTTGACAGGTTGGATCATAACATTCTCATCAATAAACTTCATCAATATGGATTTGACTCCCAACTCTTAAACCTTTTCCGCTCATACTTAACTGAACGTATCCTATTCGTAGATTATAGGGGTCACAAGTCGTTCCAATTTATTGCAACCAGTGGTGCCCCTCAAGGAAGCAATTTAGCACCTCTTTTATTCTCACTCTTCATTAACGGCATAGGAAATAATCCCTCTAGCAATTTCTTACCCTTTGCAGATGATTTGAAAATCTTTCGGTCCATTACATCACAGGAGGACTGCTTAATCTTACAAAAAGACCTTGACTTTCTGTACATTTGGTGTACTGAAAATAAGCTTCCCCTCAATACAAACAAATGTAAATACTCAAAATACACCAAATACACCCTTAAACATAATGTTATTTCTCATGATTACTGCATAAATAACACACCTCATAAATAACACACTCATCAAAAAGATCTTGGTGTCACATTTGACCTTAAACTGAGTTTCTCCATCCACTATGACACAATAACATGCTCAGCCAAACGGATGCTGGAGCTCATTTATCGTAACTGTAAGAACTTTCGTAGCAGAGACAGTTTTTTACCTCTTTTCAATGCATACGTCAAATCTCGGCTGGAATATGCCTCCCTTGTATGGTCACCCATATACAATGTCCACATAAACAAAATCGAGTCTATACAAAGAGGCTTCATGAAATATATTACTTACAAGCTAGAAGGAGTTTACCCTGAACAAGGCATCGACAACAGAATACTACTGAATAAATTTAATATATTATCCCTTCAAAACCAAAGAACCTACTACTCTATAATTTCAATTTATAAACTAGTTAATAATCTGATTGACTGTCCCGAACTACTCTCCCACTATAATAAATAACACTTGATATAATGACAGGATCAATCAATCCTTCTCAAGATTGTCAATAGGACAAGAAAATCCACATTATGTGGGAACAAAATTCTTTAACAAAATATCTGAGTTGGATTTAAAGGTAATTTAAAGACAATGTTGATTGAAAAAAGCTACTATTCACTACAATAGTTTCTTGATGAAAAATTTACAGCATCCAACATATAACAAATGTAATTATTTTGTTTGAAGTTTATGAGTATTTTTATAATAAAACACCCAACAATATAAAAAAATTAATTATAAGAAATTGAAAACTCATGTAAAAGAATATATCTTGAAATAGATTGACAATTTCGTAGTTTCACATATTTTTATGTGGTTTTTTGTTTATTTTTATTTGTATTTGTATTATTCTTAGTATGTTTTTTCCTTTTTTTTTTGTATGTTACATTGTCCCTACTCTAAACATGTAATGTTTTTGGGGATTAATAAATTCATTCATCTATTAACGAAAGTTTCTCTATTCAGCATACAAAAATTGAACATTTGTGACGACAATGAATGATTTTTGACTCTGATTATCAATTTCAGCCTTACACTCCGAGCGGGCAGACTCCGTACATGACCCCATACCAAACCCCCCATACCCAGCAGACGCCTCGGTATGGCCACCAAACCCCTTCTCAGGTATCAGGCGCAGCCCCTCACCTAGCAGGAACTTTCTTACACCCTAGCGCGGTGACGCCTTCACAGCGTACGCCCAGCTACAGAAACCTACCAGTACAATCTCCGATGATTTCGCAGAGTCCAGTGCCTAGTCCGGGATCATCGCAAAGCTCTTTCAGCAGCAGTCACAGCCAGCATAATCGAGGAAATTACGGGGATAGGATGCGGTTCCAGCCTCCGGAGTCTCCGAGGAGTTTTGCCAGTAATAATAGAGTTCCTTATCCTGATAACCCAAGATTCGGGTCAGGAGGAACCGAATCGATGGACTGGCAGAAGGCGGCTGAAGCTTGGGCTGCGAGGTCCAGATGTAAGTTATATAATTGTTACGTGACTTTTGGCTTCTCTTAGTAAGCGACAGAACAGTTTAGGTGTATGCACAGACTAATATCTCGGTGGAGTCAGGTGTGGGTCAACAAAATAAAACATATACACCTCTCTTAACCTTTCGGTGGTGACGTGTTGCCGTAGGCCACGAGTGGTGACTTCGGTCTACCACACCGATCAAGTTTAATCGTCTATATAACGTCATAAATTGTATAAACTATAGGATTTTAATGAAGTTAAACTTTTATTGACTTTTTCTTCAAGTAAGTATGAAAAAAACATGAAAGAGTGAATAATTATAAATAACAAAAAGGAACATTCTAAAGCCTACGTATTATAATTGCGATGCACCCATTCGAAGGTTGAACTCAGTCTTTGGCTTCTTCTTGACTGGAACATTCCATACAGAAGATAGTCACGTGTTCCAAACATAGACATTTATTGCGGTCTTGACAGCGGTATTTGGTCCTTCTGTTCTTCTTTGAACTACAGTTAAAACATCTCTCGAAAATATTTTCCGTGTTGCGATTTGCCTCTGCTACTTCTAATTTACAAATCTGACATATTCGAACTCTAAGAGGTCTTGGTAAATTTTGAGACATTGCACGGATTTTCAAATGTGGTTCAATCAGACACAACGCAAGATTTTCGAGAAATTGGCGTCTAACTACTCTGCTCTGGGGTTCATTTGCACAAAAGATAACTTGCGAATTGATTCCAGATAAATTTAGCAAACTGTAAAAAATTACCATTTGCCATCTTCGAGTAGCTCTTGCAGTGTTATAAGATGCACATAATTTCTCCATTACATCAACTCCCCCTTTAGTACGATCATAGTCAATAATTATATCTGGTTTTGAACTATTCCCATCGATTTTATCGTCACTGTGGCAAGTGGAGATCAAAAGAAAATTTTTCTTCTTTTTTGGTACATAGGAAACGAGTGTATAATCTTTTCTAAAACCGAACATACTGGAACCAATTGGACGATTTTTTCCTTGAGCAAATTCAGGCGGTATCTCTTTTTGTTTTTTCGTATAGTTCCAATTGTTGTTAGGTTCCGTTGTATAAGTTTTTTAGCTAGAGGAATACTTGTGAACCAATTATCGGTTGTAATATTCCGACCAGACCCGTGAATTGGTTCACACAACCTATCGGCTAAAGAAAGTGTCGATGTATTTTGAGCAAATGGACCTAAAACGTGAGGGTTGGTTACACTCCAACGATAATTTTGTCTGTGAACATTGCCATTTAAAAAAATGTACATTCGTCACTAAAACAAATATTGTGGAGATAGGTAGGATGCCTTGCAATGGTTTCCGTCATGATTTCAATTTTTTGAGTTGACCCGTTCAAAAAATAAAAGGGGGGAAATTAAAGAAATGCACTGTATAAATTCTATAAGACTTTGAGAAAAAAATACTCGGCTTGTTCATGCACAGCAATTGCTTTCTCTATGTGCGCGCACTTGGCAAAAAAAGAAACATCCACTGGGTGGTGCTTGTCACTATGTCCTTAAGCGAATCCAACCTGGACATTCCACGAGATAGGGTAATATTTCATAAGTTCCCTTATCAGCTGTCTTATTTTGGATCGAAATCTAACCCTTTTATTACCTCGAAGACTATCACACACTCTTATTCTCCGAGATAATTGGAAATACAAGTTGAAACGGTATCATAAAACGCCTAAAAAGCCATTGAAAGTGTTACGGTCTTATCGAGACAAAACGTGGTATAAAACGGAATATAATTTTCGATAACTCACCTCATGTGCAAAAACCCGACGCAACCTTGGGACGTTGAATACTAATATACCATAGACTTATCCTCTATTATTGAAAAAAATCTGGCGATATCTAGAAAATACTATAACCCAAAATGAAATTCCTCGATTTGGAATGAAAATAGTGGAAAATTCGTTAATAACGATACTTAATAGGCACCATTCATCCAATCTATCTAAAATCTACAGTCACTGTTCCGTCGACCGAAACATATGATACGGTTTTTTTTCGTATCACGCTTTTATTAGCTCCCTCCACCTGTATGTTTGTTTGTTTGTAACTCTCAAGCTCCAGATCTGTATTTGACAGAATTATCAATATATTGCTTGATCTATTCGCGGGCAGATGGCACTGCCTAACCTAACCTTGATATAATTCGAACTCACTTTACATGCATTTCTTCATTTGAAAAAAGTATGTTTTTATTAACACGCGCGCCTGCTCCCTTATTTGTAACCCTTCTTTGCGGGCCTGCTGCCTTGGGCTTGGTACAAGATTTTCAGGCTCCCTCCCCGGAATCGGAAAATATCAATAGTCATTTTTCTAAACAATATACAGCTGATTGATCCCAAAGTTTAGATAAAATAAATATAATTTGAAAAGATTTATTTCATAAGATTCGCAGACCGGCCACAATTGAAATCGCTCATTTTAACCGGACAACGAAATTAATGAATTGGCACGTGTGAGGATATTTAATATACCTACAGAGTGTTCTTTTGCGGCGCTACCCTAGTATTTTAAAACCTTTTAGAATTTTATTAAAAACACGTTACATAATATTAGGAGTAAATAATAACGTCATTTATAGTAGCATTATTTATTTGTTTAGGTTACCCCAATATACAAACGTTCAATAAAAATATAATACATAATGTGAGTGTAAGTAAAAAGTAATAATAATACCAAAAGGCCATTGACCGAAGTCCTTCAGCCAGTATACAATTAAGGTACATGAGATTTGTATAAAAAAAGAAATCCATAATAAATTATGAGAGTTATTTGATGTTTTCCCAAACATTTTTTTTCCGGGTGATACTCCTTAGTGTAGATGTTTCAGCTGTTTGGAGGTTATTCAATGTAGGATTAAGACAACTTGAATAAATTATGTGTGTATAATCAAGAAGTGGATGGCAGAACATTTTATATATTTTAGTTATCATTAATATATGAGTTGAAACTTTATACTTTTTATTCCAGCCACACCAAGAAGCGAGGGTCGAAATACTCCACGATCTATGGGTCAGAGGACTCCGAGATATAATGATAACATTGCCAACGATCTGGAGCGCTCCAGGATGAAAAATGTTGGCAAAAGCCCCAGGTCGGCCAGATCCACTCCTCGGACAAACACTTCTCCTCATTCTATGTCGTTGGGTGACGCCACTCCTCTTTATGATGAAAGTATCTAATGACTATGTGTTAGTTTATGGGTGACGGTAGTGGNTACGTATGTTTTACTGTATTTTGTTGGTGCATGGTGCACAAACTTTCATCAAGAATAACTTTTTTTCGAAAAAACCTTAATAAATAAGTTTCTCATATGGTGCATACTTTGGGGATGACACTGTATATTGTTAGTTTCAATTTTCAAGTGGAGAATATGTTGTTATTTATATTGGAATGCTTCCACCCTCCGATTGTAAAAACTAATTTTAATAATCATACTTTTTTTATTGCGTTGTAGTATAAATTTTAAAATGTGATTTTTTAATGGCAAAAAATGTCATTTTGAAAAAGCAATGTAAACTCGATAGGAATATGTGAAATATATTGAATGGATTTTTTTTAATGATCTTTGTTTTTATATGAGCGCTGTTTGTTGGTAATACTTTTAATTCCAATTAGTGCAAAGGTGATCAGTCTAGAGAGCAGCTAAGCAGCTCAATAAGAGTAAGGTAAAACATATCGATTTATAAGCTCAAATCAACAATATTTTTATCCTTCCGGAAATATTTTGCAGAATTGGGTTTACAATTCTCCATTTGGGAAACACTTCTTCAAAATCTGGATGCCTGCAGAATGACGAAAATGTAGAATTTTCCTTATTCCCAAACCCCGCTACAAAACTCTCAGATCTCAGAGAATATTAGTTGGTATAGATAGATCCAAAAGAAGTTTTTAATGAATTGCCTCAAAAAATTCATAAATCTAAAACAGTTCATATACCGTATTCAAAAAACACTTCAATGTGAGATTTCCCCTTGGAAGTTTACAAAACCGCGACACGTGTTTCCCACAATACAATATAATGACGACCTAAGATACTTTTGTACATCGAAACACGTGTCTGGGTTTTGTCAAATTTCATGTGGCAATCTCACACTAAAGTATTTTTTGACTACGTTATAATGGATTTTCATCAAGTATCGGTTAGTTCTATCATACAGTTCATATATTTTCTGAGAACAACAATTGCCAAATCTTTAAATTTTCGTATTTTCAAAAAGTTATTAATATTTATTTGATACCTTCTACATACCAGCATTTCGATCTGTCAGAAGACTTGTAGAGCTATTCGATTTTCTTACCATCCGTGATATTGAAAATATCTGCGCGTCGCTTCTACGGTAAGAAGGACATAATTATTCAAGTTAAAACTGAAAACATTGACTTGACTATTCTTTCCAGGATGAAAAATGTTGGCAAAAGCCCCAGGTCGGCCAGATCCACTCCTCGGACAAACACTTCTCCTCATTCTATGTCGTTGGGTGACGCCACTCCTCTTTATGATGAAAGTATCTAATGACTATGTGTTAGTTTATGGGTGACGGTAGTGGAGCCACTTGAAGGTGGGGAAAGAAGCAAATTGGAGTATTTTCCATGAAAAAGGATGAATGGTCATTGAGATATTTTGCTTTTTAATTACGAGTTAGGTGATATTTATAAAAAAAAACATGCTTCTGAAAAATAAGACTCTCATTAGATGAAATTATACAGTGTCATCCCCAAAGTATGCACAATATGGGAAACTTATTTATTAATGGTTTTTTGACAAAAAGTTATTCTTGATGAAAGTTTGTGCACCATGCACCAACAAAATACAGTAAAACATACGTAATATATGTGGAGCCTTCAAATATTTGATTTTGTGACAAGAGTAAAGTACTCTTATTTTGAAAAATCCCGGGAAATCATTCCTGAATATAATATATC
>NW_019292594.1:21994-50690 GCF_000500325.1 Leptinotarsa decemlineata | reverse complement strand
TCCACCAATAATACAGGAATTTAAAAAATAATAGAATCGGAAATTATTAATGTCCTGACACAGGTAATAACAGAAATGGAAAGTTAGAATTACTAAATGACGAATTTTAATAGTAATCTACTTCAATTGAAAATTATTTCTGGTTTTTAGTTTCAACAAATCAGTAACATTTCTCATGTTTTATAAAGCCTATTTCGGACTTCCATTGTCTACTATATAAAATGATTTGAAATCCCTTATGCCACTCCATAAACGCAAAAATGCATCCGTAAAATTATAGATAATTGTTTCAACATGGGGGATTTCCTCACAGGCAACCAATCATATCACAGAGTTCCCATTTTCAAAAAATGATGTTCACGAATTCTATGTCAATTGTACAGTTCATTATTTACTTAGTTTTGATCACTCGCTGCTTTTTGAATCACGATTTTCTGTATTTTAAAAATTTATTTATTGGTAACATGTTAGAAATTGAAACAATCTTGAAAGTTTCCTTGTGTTGTTCTATTAAATAAACTGTTGTTCATTTGCTTGAATGTTTGCATTAACATACGTTTTACGCTGTGTTATTCAATCCGTAAATCCAGCTTTACTGTTGTTTACTGATTGTCCGCTCGATAAATTAAAAATTTAATGGGAAAAGATTTTTCTAGGATAGTGCTTGATCCTTGAATACCAAATATTAGTGTTATTGATAATTCCAAAGCTTATTCAAAATCAGGAATCCAAAAAAGCACTGTTTCTACACTTCCCGCAACATGCGTTTCAAAAACCAAGTTAATTTGAAGACTGGTTTTTGGGAACAATACTTTTTAGATTTTTCCTATGCCAGAGGTTCCAGTTTTACGAATCGTTAAAATTGGTAGACCAGCAATTATAAGTGCAATCCTTGATTAGTAAGGTTCTCGCAACTGAAGCTATTAATTAATAAACAAGTTTGAAGGAATCGTGCATGAAGATGCATTTTTGCAATGGAATTGTCAAAATGGTGTGTAAAGAAATTATTCCTAAGTTTTCTTTGCATCGGTACAGACTTTGCATCATAGATGTCGCCAGGAACTTTTAACAGGTTCATAAAATATTTGTGACGTCCATACAGGGAAACTCATTTTTCAATAAGTATACGTTATAATGAATTTTCATCAAGTCCTTGTCAGTTCTATCATATTTTTGGAATAATTTGTGTTTTCTGAATCTACATTTTTTGAATTTCATCTCTACGTCGTTTTTCAACATTAATAATATCAATTTTTCTTTTGATGACAGGGTAAATGTATAAAAATAACAGAAAATTTTCGATAAAATATAAATTAGATTTAGAAAAAATAAGGGTTGTCTCATTTTGTGATAATTCTGACCTTTTTCGATATATTTTATTCGAAAAAATATCTACTGTTTGATTGTTTTAAGGTTTTCTGAAGCTTCAAAGAAAATCTCAGAATCNATCTCCGATGATTTCGCAGAGTCCAGTGCCTAGTCCGGGATCATCGCAAAGCTCTTTCAGCAGCAGTCACAGCCAGCATAATCGAGGAAATTACGGGGATAGGATGCGGTTC
Organism: Leptinotarsa decemlineata; assembly: GCF_000500325.1. NCBI lineage: Eukaryota > Metazoa > Arthropoda > Insecta > Coleoptera > Chrysomelidae > Leptinotarsa > Leptinotarsa decemlineata. The sequence goes on along the minus strand of NW_019292594.1, from coordinate 49,131 downwards.
CAGCCTCCGGAGTCTCCGAGGAGTTTTGCCAGTAATAATAGAGTTCCTTATCCTGATAACCCAAGATTCGGGTCAGGAGGAACCGAATCGATGGACTGGCAGAAGGCGGCTGAAGCTTGGGCTGCGAGGTCCAGATGTAAGTTATATAATTGTTACGTGATTTTTGGCTTCTCTTAGTAAGCGACAGAACAGCTTAGGCGTATGCACCGACTAATATCTCAGTGGAGTCAGGTGTGGGTCAACAAAATAAAACATACACCTCTCTTAAAGCTGAAATCACTAAATCCAATTGGCTTATTTGCGAAACTATAGGTTATTTGAAATTAAAAAATAGGTGAATGATATAAATAGGTCTCTCTAATAGCAGTAAATATATAAAAAATACTCGGCTTGTTCATGCACAGCAATTGCTTTCTCTATTGAAAGTGTTACGGTCTGATCGAGACAAAACGTGGTATAAAACGGAATATAATTTTCGACAACTCACCTCATGTGCAAAAACTCGACGCAACCTTGGGACGTTGAATACTAATATACCATAGACTTATCCTCTATTATTGAAGAAAATCCGGCGATATCCAGAAAATACTATAAACCAAAATGAAATTCCCCGATTTGGAATGAAAATAGTGGAAAATTCGTTAATAACGATATGTAATAGGCACCGTCGACCGAAACATACGATACGGTTTTTTTTCGTATCACGCTTTTATTAGCTTCACCTGTATGTTTGTAACTCTCAAGCTCGGGATATGTATTTGACAGAATTATCGACATTATTGCTTGATCTATTCGCGAGCAGATGGCGCTGTACGTAACTTTTTGATATATCGACATTATTGCTTGATCTATTCGTGGGCAGATGGCACTGTATGTAACCTCCTTGATATAATTCAAACTCACTTTATATGTATTTCTTCATTTGAAAAAAGTATGTTTTTATTACACGCGCGCCTGCTCCCTTATTTGTAACCCTTAGTATAGGCTTGTGGTATATCGTTTGAAAGGTCTCTTCATTCTCTATCCAAAAATGTTATCGCTTTCAAGTTTATTGCAACAATTAAGGGAAAATAAATTAAAATCATGTGGTTACCGAAATTCGATAAAATACTCTCAAAACTCATTGCATTATACTCAAAACTTATTTCATGTTGAGGTATTGATAATAAAAAAGTAAGCAAAAACCGTAGCGATGTTCTGTTTTAGATGGTATCCTTTATAAAAATGTAAATAATTTCTGCGGCAAAGTTAGTTTGAAACGCCTTGTCAACTTTTGTATGTTACAACTTTAGTTGTCAGTTCGTTAACTTCAAGTCTGGCAAATGGTTAAATTAACGGAAATGCATAAAATAACAGTTTTACAAATGATTGGTTTTGGAGATAAAACTCGAATACAACAGGAAGTAGCTCGCCTATTTCATGAGAAATTTACTAATTTACCGCCCATATCTCAAGGAACAATAAGCAAAATAGAGAAGCAGTTTCGCGTGCTTGGTCATATGAAGCAGATAGAAAAAACAGCTTCCAATGTAATGAGTGATGAACTCAAATTAGATGTGATGCTTGAGTATGAGAAAAACCCACATACATCGAGGCATCCACTACATTCAATGTTAGCCATGCATCGATAGTATGATAGTAAACATATTAAAAGAAAATAAAATGCATCCCTATGAAATTACACCTTCTCAAGAGCTCATGAAAGACGATTTTGATAGAAGTATTGTGAGCAAATGATGGACATGTTGGATAACAATATCAGCAGGAATTGCTGAGCAGGAATTGTAGGAAACCAAATCATTGGCCCCTTTTTCATTGAGGGCAACTTGAATGGCGATAATTATTTGGCACTACTTCCAAAATGATGTCATTCCAAGTTTAGCAAATTTATATCATGATCCGGAAAACCCTCAAGTTCCAGTGAGTACGATATGGATTCAGTAGGGTGGAGCACCACCACATTACCAAGTTAATGTCCGGCAATACCTCGATACAACATTTCCCAATCGGTGGATAAGAAGGCGAGAATCGATTGAATGGCCAGCGTGATCACCTGATCTTTCATCATTAGATTTCTTTTCATGGAGATATGTGCAGAGCAATGTGTACAACACTAAACCTTCAGATTTGAATGACCTGATAGAACGAATAACACTTGCGATTAGACAGTTTTATTTGAGATTAGGATGTTGCCAAGACGTTCGCGGTGAACATTTTGAACATATACTTCGTTAACATCCATAGTTCGTTTTTCGTATTCTACATTTCATTACGTTTTGCATTACATTTTAGTTTTTGAGTGTATTTTATCGAATTTCGGTAACCATATGATTTTAATTTATTCTATATTAATTGTTGCAATAAACTTGAAAGCGATAACATTTCTGAATAGAGAATGAAGAGACCTTTCTAACGTTATATCACAAACTTATACTTCCTATTTAAAAAATTGGGGGTTTTACCTGTCATTCGAAGGGGGTTGAANATTGAGTTTTCTGTCGATACTACTGATTGCGTCTTCATCAGGGGAGATATCACCTTTGTTTTCTTAGACTTGTTCTTTGAGGACAGTTGAGTCCAGCATTGCATTTGTTGTTCAGCCTAGCACCACTGATGAGACCTATGGCGGGTCGAAACAGCGCTGTCTGGTGTTGGTTCATGAATGCATTGTGTTTGGACTGTGTATTTCAACTTTCATCTACACATCTACAAAAATAACAAACCCTGACTTTATAATTGCTTTTTTGAATCGAAACAGTATTGATCTTCCAGAGAATTGCATGAGCATGACTGTCACGTGACTGACTAGAAATTTTACGATTTATTAAAAAGTACAATTGTACATCTGTTAGATCTCACAATGAACATGTTAAATTATGATACCAAAATTACATGCCTGGATTAGAAGATGTGGGTCATCAATAAATCAAGTTTAAGCAACTAGTTTAACATATTATATAAGCAAATTCGATTCCTTTTCAAGATTATTTAGAATTAATACTGTACGAGGGGGTTGAATAGATTATAATCGGCTTTACATTAAAAGAAAATTACATTTTGAACAGGATTTCAGATATGGCTTAATGAATAATCTGTCGTCCAGGTACCCTAACAAAGTCGTTTCATTAAGTGAATAATAATAATGTGTTTTTATTCTGGTCAATCTAGGATAGTTATAGATTTTATACATTTAGAAAATTAATTTTAATCCTACAGCTGACATCAAAGGCGAAGTTCAAATCAATATCGAATGTCTACCACTTCACTTCACACAAGCATATGGAATATGCATAGAATACACAAGCTTTGAAAAGCAATAACAGGGACTCAAGGATCTGAAATATAGAATTTGATGCATTGCTTCCACAAAATATTTATATAGTAGTACCTACTCAAAACTAATCACATTAATTTTCACATTTCTTTTGGTATATCGTTAAACTCGTAGTCACTTTCGTAGGTAAAGGGTCGTGAATTGGTGGGGTTGATAGACTTTTAAATTAAATATTGATTTTATGAACATTGTCAAGTATTTTTATTTTTACTTTGTCTTCAATTATCTGCCTGATATTTTTTGCCCAACGATTGAAACNAGATTGAAACATTTGACTTTCTTGGGTTGTTATAATTAGGCAATGATCATTTGCAGTTCCAACAAAATTATTGATGTCTTCTTTAACTTATACACAAGCCTTATCCGCATTTTCAGTTTTGAAAGAGATATAGAACAGGTTGTTTTCTGCGCATATATGAGACGAACAATGGGTAAGAAGTCAACAAACTGGTATAAGTAGAAAAAGGAAGTGGACCTAGGATTGAACCTTGTGACACTTCCATCTTCAGTTCGAGAAAGTCCGACTGATTCCTACTGTCACACTGATATCTTCCCTTCAGATAATTATTAAAGAATTCAACATCGTCATTAGATATTCCTATATGATGCAAAATTGTTATCACTAGGTCATAGTTTATAGCGTCAAACGCCCTAGTGAAATCGAGGAGTGTCAGAGCTGTATATAAATCTTTATCTGAAGCCATGATAATATCATCGACTATATGTAGTAAGTAGTGCAACTATATCCTCTTCTAAATCCATATTCTTACGGAGGTAAAACTGACTTTTCATTCAGGTAATCCGTCGGCTGATAATCAATTATTTTTTCCAACACTTTTGACATTGCACGAAGATCCTTCAGTTCTTGAGGATTAGTAGTTTTTGGTATTGGTAATATTAGAGCCTTCTGTTAATTAAAAAAAAACATTATTGGTGAGACAATAATTGATGATATGGGTGAAATAGGAAAGGATTACCAAACATCATAGAAGAATCATTTTGATATTCAAACCATCATATCCAATTACATTGGTTTTAATTAGGCAAAGAGCTCAAAGTTGGAGTCGTAAAGTATACTCGTATAACTATTATATTAGGATATAACATCAACTACTGATGGAGAGATATTAGGTAACGTTTCAACAAAAAAAGTATCGATTTCATCAAAATTTTGCAAATGAGGTGGGATACCAGCTTTAGCCTTCACGGGTAGAACATAATCTTCCTAACAGAAATATATTTCATTCCCGATCATCATCTTTTTCTCTATCTTTATCTTTCACTCTCGAAAAAAATATTCTAACAATTGAAACAAGCTATATGTAAAAAATACTTGAAATCAGTGTTTATGATTTCTATCATTTAAATCAGGAAACCACACACTACATCGTTTCATTTATATTATATATTTTAATGTGTTCCAATTATTGTGTCATTTTCTTTCACCAGTATATAGGTATGCATTAATCTTTCCATTTATTCGAAAGTTTTACTTTTTTTTACATTGTATTTACGTTGTGTAACTGAAATTGCCACTATTTCTAAAACTGTTATATATTCTTTTTATTTAACACTTCCAAAATACAACTCATGAAATTATAAAACGACAACAAATATTAATTGGCGCTCCGGGGCGACTTCATTGATTCCAGTGGCGCATTTGCTTTTTCAGCTACAGGAAAACCTGGAAAAACCTGCAGCACCACATCATCTGAAGATCTTGATCTGCCAATGTCCTTTCTCTCATAAAACAAAATGTTGGGTGTCTCCAGAGACTGCAATAAATTCAATTCGACGAAATAGAAAATAAATTTGGGGTGCCACAAGGTAGTATTCTTGGCCCTTTACTCTTCCTTATTTATATAGGTGATATAGTAGGAGAAGCTGGAATGTGTGAAATCCACTTATTTGCACATGACACCCTCATCTATTTTTCTTCCACAGACCATGGAATTTTGACGGAGACGATAAACTCTACCATAAATTGTATTCATAAATGGTATTGCAGTAATTCACTTAAAATAAATGAAAATCACAATATAAAACCAGATTAAAACACTGCCAAGCCAGAATTTGGAAATCAAACTATGCGGGAACCCAATCGAACAAGTGAAAAAATCAAATACTTGGGTATTATAGTTGACTATGGACTAACGTTTTCTTTACTCTTCCTTATTTATATAGATGATATAGTAGGAGAAGCTGGAATGTGTGAAATCCACTTATTTGCAGATGACACCCTCATCTATTTTTCTTCCACAGACCATGGAATTTTGACGGAGACGATAAACTCTACAATAAATTGTATTCATAAATGGTATTGCAGTAATTCACTTAAAATAAATGAAAATGAAACAAAATGTATGCTCATTACAATAGAAAACCAGATTAAAACACTGCCAAGCCAGAATTTGGATATCAAACTATGCGGGAACCCAATCGAACAAGTGAAAAAATCAAATACTTGGGTATTATAGTTGACTATGGACTAACGTTTGAAGAACATGCAAACTATATATTAAAAACTATTTCTTAAAGTAAACTTTTTATTCAGATGTTTAAGATATCTTAATGCATGGACAAAAACGGTGATATACAATAGTATTTTACTTCCCCATTTGAACTATTGCTCCACTATTTTATACCTACTGAACCAAAACCAAATTAACAGGTGAATATTACTGGAGTTTTTTCCCCAACACCATATCGTTATTTTCAACACCTCGAACCGTGTTTCGATCACCAAGTGATCATCTTCAAAGAGGAAGATTGAAACAGTTTTAATCTGTAACAGATTCAGAGTTAAATCGTAACAGAAAAGTTCACTTAGTCTTATCAGACATTTCGAAGGCATTCGACCGTGTTTGGCACGAAGGCCTTCTACATAAACTAATTGCGTTCGACCTGCCTCGAGGCCTGATCCGGAGGATTGGGTCTTTCCTGAAAGTCAGAACATTTCAGGTTAGAGTAGAGAGATCTCTGTCTGACAACAGAGAGATTCTCGCTGGAGTGCCACAGGGGGCCGTGCTCTCTCCCACGCTATATTCGCTTTACACCAGCGACCTTCCGAGGTCCGAACATGTGAAGGTATCCCTCTACGCCGACGACACGGCTCTCTTCTCATCTTCCATGGATCGGGAGCTCGGGATCATCTATATGCAACGTGCATTGGGCGACCTTGAGCGCTGGTACCTCGAGTGGAAGATCCGAGTGAACCCGGAAAAGACTCAGGCGATAACCATGGGAAGAACGACATTTTCTCTGGCTATGAAAGTGAGAATCTCTGGAAGGGAGATCGACTGGCAAGCGCGGGTGAAGTACCTCGGTCTTCTAATAGATCGTAGGCTCACCTGGAACCCGCACCTGTTAAGCGTGAAGGCAAAGATCCAGGGTCGGGTGGCAAGCCTGTACCCTTTGATTAATAGAAAATCCAAGTTAAGCCTTAAAAACAAAATTACGATCTATAACACGATGTTCAAGCCTGTCATCATGTACGCTTCAGGCGTCTGGGGACAAGCGGCTCCGACCAACATCTCTATCTTGAAGACTTTACAAAATAAAATACTACGGATGATTGTGAATGCTCCGTGTTTCGTGCGCAATGAAGCCATCCGCAGAGATTTACAGCTGCCTTCCATTCAGCAGTCCATCCAGTCGAGGAATCGGCGAGTCTTAGATTGCGCGGAAACTCACGACAATCCGTTAGTCAGGGAAGCTATAGATTACGCTGTAGACGAACCCTCTCGATATAGAAGGCCCCGACACTCTGTCGAATGAGGCCCCCATGTCCTCCGTTAACAGATAAATAATATCTTCATCCATCCCATCCCAGCCAGGTAGGGGTACACCGCGAAGGGCCGCCATCACAGATCAGTTATGACCCATTTGTCCCTCTGACGAAAACCAGTCCAAAGGGTAGGGGAGCAAGTCTCCAGCCTGAAAGAGATCAAGATGACTATCGGCATACAGTGAGTTTATTATATTATGGTCCCCCCTCTTAACTTTCGGACGGGGTAAGGGTTGAACAAAATTTTTGTGAAGAATAATATTTGTTAGTACTTCTTGACAAAAAAGCCATAGTGCGACTTCACTGACCGCCGAGAGGTCGCTGTCAACTTTTTTCAAAATAGAACCATGCTATGTCAGATTTTTTGAAATCAATGTGCATTGGAATAATGAATGAATTAGTAACATCTCGTGCAATGGATGAGTGTTGATTTCAAAGGCATTTCACCCCCGGTATTATTTATCTCATAAATGAAATCGTTTGAGCAAATGTTCAAAATGTTTTCCTGACAGTAAATCAGACTATTTTTAAACTAATTTCCAACATTTCGGAATGTTTCTGAGGTGATGCTGTCACAAGTTTCGGCAATTCTGTCTCTTAAGTTCCCATATTGTCTCAAGTTGCATAACATGAACTTTAGATTTGATATAGATCCAAAGGAAAAAATCGAGCGGAGTCAAATCCGGAGACCGCAATATTTATCACAACCGAATGATATCCATCGAAAGTTTGTAGAACTTTTCTTTCCACTGGAGTATGATGATCGTTACCATGGTCACAAAATAACCTCACGATACGTTCATTGCGTGGCCAGCAGCGTAACCATATACAGTGTGTAAAAGTGGAGGTTGGGGGTTTTACCTGTCATTCGAAGGGGGTTGAAGGAAGGGGTGGCATTTTTACGTTGAAGAATGTCAAATTATAATTTGAATTTGACGTCTTTCGGGATTTTTTTTCAATATGTACGAAATAATGATTTATTCCATTTGCCTCCAACACACTGTGTTACTTCCAAAGACAAGAAAAAAATAACAAATATGAGTGAAACACAAGATTTCAGACAATTGACATGTATATTTTCAAGTTCCCTCGTATTAGTAGGCATTACAGCCATTGTTATTGAAGACCACCTGCAAAAATAATGAGTAATAAATATGCAAAAGGATTATTATACTCGTAATAGCATGATTATTCCTGTACATAAAAGGAAAAGGAGGTTTATCGTGAGAAGCCAACATGTCAGAAGAGGCAAATTTGAAGTTTCCTTTGAGAATTCTGAAGGAAGCAGGATTTTTGAAAGAAAAAACTCTTGTAGACAAATTCAAAATATATGTTTCACTTTTATGTCTTTTCATCGTCGACTCTTTGCTGATTTGGACTTTATGGTGTGACATCAAGACCTTCGAAGATCTTGTGACTATTTCTGAAACAGCAGGTTGTTATTGTCAGGTATTTTTACTTCGTATATACTTACTCTCGATATTGGGTCATTGAGAAATTGTATTTCATGAATTTTCATTTTGTTTTCATATTTCAATATAAGTATATCTAGAATACCTACATCGAGTTTGAGATTGATCTACCATTCGTTGAATACTCTGAAAACATAATAATTATAGTAATACGGTGGACTCATTACTTGGCATTGTTCTTATATTTCAGTGTTTCACAGCATTTCGGAAACACAAGAGGTTGCATCTTCAATGCCAGCTGCATTTATTTCTGAACAATTAAGTGTCTAAATCCCCATATACGATTTAGATGGATCAACATTATTCATATTTTTTTTTCTGATTCATTCGGCCGTTACTTGATGAAGATCCATAGTAATTTCAAAAACTACCTACAACTCACGATTGGATCTCCACAAACTTTATTTGAAAAATATATCACATGTTTCGCTAGTACAGTAGCTTCATCAAGTGATTTGAATACTTCAAGTTGTTTCTTACACTAAACCTCTACCTAAGGTACCCGTTCAATTATGATCACCTGAAGCATATTACCTCACATCTACATCGATAATAATTCTTTCTCGGTTTTTAAGAAAACAAGTTCAATAATGATGATCTATTCAAATCCAGTTGGTCATTCATTAGAATGTTTGAATTTTTAGGTTTATTAATTTCCATTGCTTCTAAATGATTCAGTTTCAAACCTTTATTNAACTCCAGTAATATTCATTACTACCCCAAAGGTTCCAAACAGTGCATCACAAATGATACTGGTAACCACAAAACATCTATGGAAACACTTTTCAGTGTCTCTCAACACATAAATATGTGTCTGTCGCATTCTAGCGAGGATCAACACATTTTCAATAGGTTCATTACACACCATAGCCCACTAACTCCTACTTCCATAACAATGAAACACGTGGTGCTAATCTTATACGACCTGCTAAATTCAATCTACAGAAATTTTCCAAGAATTCCTTAGATGTTAACCTATAAAATATCTTGCCAACTACAGTCAAGAACTTATCACAGACACGTTTTAAAAAAGGCATAAACATTTCTCATTGATGAAGGCATTTATAGTACAGATGAATATATGGCTGCTTCCATGGTAATGCCCAGATTTATCTTTTAATCGAAAGTGCGTGTAATAATATATCTTTCAAAAATTTTATTTCATTTTGTTATACAGTGCTGCTTGTAATAATGTATTTTAAAAATTAGTGTACCCCTTTTGGGTGCCTTGTGTTTTCGTTATACTGTAGTGTTAATGTTTTTATTTTATTTCGGTATTATTCAATTTCAAATGTTTGATTTATCAGCTGACTTGTTACAAATGTTTTATACATATACGTAGTCAAATAAACTATCTATCTATCTATCTATCTATCTATCTATCTATCTATCTATCTATCTATCTATCTATCTATCATACAATGCAACCATACAATATTTCTGTGAGGTACTCCATCTTCCCCATGCCTTTGTGAAAATTTATACAGACTCATCTATACTAGCTTAATACATTAGAGCAGCAGTAGTTACACCAGCCACATTTAGATCCATACAGCAACTACAACCATTATCGTGCCATACTTCAGAGGCTACACGTCGAAAATTAAAAGGGAGTATATTCTGGTAATCACAGATTAGTTGAGTTTACTGCAAGTACTTGATAAACTATGTGTGATTCACCCATTGGGAAACCTGATTAAGAAAGAACTGCGCATATTCCAATAGTTGGTGTTATATATAGTGAGTACGGTCCAGTGTATAATATCGATGGTATGCGTTTTTGTACTTGATGTTTTGGATTCCTCTATTAAACGCAAAAATAAAGATAGTTTTAATTAACAATACTAAGCGAATGAATTCACTGTGGGTTCCATATCACACATATACCTATACCAGAAAATGAGGTAGCAGATGGAAGTACCCGAGAATCAATTAAATATCTAAGTTATAGAAATCATGTGAGCTATGGAGAATTTGGAATTGGAAATCATCAAAAGCGATCTCTTGAAATCAAACCAAATGTCAGTCTAAAATGTCAGAATATAATGCCGCGACTACCCATTGGTATTTGATATCTAGAGGAAAACTATATTCAGTTCGGTTAGTAATGAAGTATATTATAGTAATCTGACTGCCGTATTTGCAAAATTTACAGAGACAAATTTTATTCCTCGAATAATTCAGGACTGTAAATATGTAGAAGTTTCTAAATAAAATCAGGAGCAACAGCGGGGCAGGTACAATGTCTTCCGACAGTCCGAGTCTCTGCATATGATGATTTAAATGACAGTGACCTGTAAGACTGCCTGTTAGACTTCGTGGTTCATCCCTACTGTAGTCCAACAACTGTTTGGTATCAAGCTTCGAAGGGTGAATAAAATCCAGGAAGATTCTGCCAGTCTGGCTTTGTGTAAAACTTTTTCCAAGTGAGCGTTCCAGGTGAGTTTTTTTATCAAGGACAATGTCAAGATATTTCAACTCCGTTCCGAATGGAATGACCTCACCATTGAGGGAAAGTGGCGTTAAATCGTCCAGTTGTCTCCTTCTGGTGAAGGGAATTATCACAGTTTTGCTGAGGTTGACAGACATCTGCTCCCTCAGGCACCAACTGTGAACAACGTCCAACGTGCTTTGGAGGATATTACAAGCTACCCTTACCGATGAGGACCTTGCCAAGATGACAAGGTCATCTGCATAAACTTGCAGATCTACTTTTCTTCTGTCGAGGGCATCAAGCAGACTNTCCAACGTGCTTTGGAGGATATTACAAGCTACCCTTACCGATGAGGACCTTGCCAAGATGACAAGGTCATCTGCATAAACTTGCAGATCTACTTTTCTTCTGTCGAGGGCATCAAGCACGATGATGACATTTAAAAAACGCTTGAATCTTCTTCTTAATTCCCAGTATGTCTTTTTTTGCTAAGCCCTTATTTTACTCATTTTAATTAAACTTGTATTAGTGTATATTTTTGTAAGGTTGAAAAACAGCTTACGCTGATAATCCGCCTATTCATTCGATTTAGTTTTTTAACTTGTGTTCAGATTTCTTTCTTTTTTAGATGAACAAAATCGATTTATTATTGTCATTTTAATTCCGCCACTAATAACCCTGATCTGAGCACATTTGATTATTTTGTAAAATATACAAAATCATCCAGTCCAGCTCAGTGGTCAGCAACATGTAGAAGGAAATAGAGTGCGCAATGCACTGAAAAGAAGGATGACTTTGGATATCAATAATCGAGAGGTCGTGAAAAAGCTTAGCTTGAAATCTTTTTTTTTTGTTGTCTCACTATTGCTTTTCATTCTTTTTTCGCATATTGGTAACCTTCAACTCATTGTTGAAAATATTCGTTTCTTCTGAACTATATTATCAATTCTTCTGCATTTTAGTCTCCATCATTCTTTTCATAGTATTATACAGGGCAATTCAAATTCGTTTCTGTACATGGAGATCTTGTAAACGATAAGAGATATAGAGTCTCGGTTCAATTGTGGCAAAGTTGTGTACTTTAGAGACCTATTCAATGATGTAAAGGAATCGAATATAGCTCTTTTGGTTCTGGAGATATACAGGAAAAACAAAAAAATCCCAAATTATTTTTTTGCCTATATTTTCTTTATTCGCAGACATATTGAAAATCAGTCCACTCATGTCCTTAAAAATTCATTTTCTTCACTCTCATCTTAATTTCTTTCCACAAAACTGTGGAGCTGTGAGTGACGAACATGGAGAAAGATTCCATCAAGACATTGTTTTTATGGAACAGAGATATCAGGGCCGTTGGAATGAAGCAATGCTTGCAGACTACTGCTGGTCTGTGTGTAGGGATGCTCCAAAAGTGTATACGAGATCCCCATGTACAGAAACGAATTTGAATAGCTCTGTATATTATTTTTTCAACTCACCCATCCAAATATTTTCTTCTGCTACACAGTTATTTTATATTTTCTTCAACAACATTCTTCGGCCGATACTTGACGAAAATCCATAACATATTCGAGAAACACTTCATGAAGTATTTCTTAAATACTCTCAGCATTCAATGAGAAATGTGTTTTCAACAATTATCCGCCAAACATAAAACTTTTGATGAGTATAAAATTACTTGAACGGAAGTCTTGTTTGAGGAGGAAAATTAGTTTTTTATCAACTGGTATAAAGTTTTCCATTATAATTTTCGTATTTTTCAGATTGTGGAAGGTGAAAATGCCCAAGAAAAGTCGATAAAATCTGTCCAAGTCTCTCAACATAATTGAAGAATCCTTTTTTTTTTTCAGGCGACGTCGAAACTTCTAGTTCTCATTATCTTTAACAACGACCTGAAGGACATCCTCACCTCACGGGACCATTTCTGGGAATATGACAAATTTGGAAAGGAGTTTGGTGATAAACTGAGAATTATTCCCAGAATTGCGTTCAGTTTCATCAAAATATTTATATTTTTTGTTCTGGGCGTACTTTTGGCGATGCTATTGAACCCCATTCTCTTTGGCATTCTTCCTACGAAACTTTGGGTGCCTGACGGACGAATTTGGTTCTATACGACGTGTGTAATTCAAAGTGAAGTTCACATTTACTCTGCTGTTGCGAGTGCTTTGGGATTCGATACGTTGTTCGCACTCATCTATATAGAGATAACGATACAATTCAAATTGCTAAATCGAGCTTTCTCAATGATGGAAAACCACAACGACTTGAAAAAGTGTGTGGAATATCAAGTGTTTCTTTACGAGTAAGTAAATAATTATAATAATAATAAATTTTCAGCTCCCGGTGAGACGACGATCTCTCGAAAAAAGAAAGTAAAACGGATGAAACGTCAAGATTTCTCTCTTTGAACTCCGAAGACTTTTTAACTGTATCTGTAGAGTAGGGAGAGTGAGTGTTAGCCCACAGCACTTAAGCCCATGTGACCCATTATACATCCTCCCGAGGAGGTCATCGTCCATCCTGTCCTTTCCAGGAAGGTGGACAGGTCACTGAGAGACATTTCCTTTATATCGGTAGGTTTAGGCCAAGACTCGCCGAACACACACTCTCTAATTGACGATAACTCCGGGTACTCGCATAGGACATGCCTGACAGTCTCATCTTCCTGTTCACACATCCTGTTCACACACTAGCCCCCTAATCGGGGGCTAGTGTGTCCACTAGCTTTATCTACCGAGGCTTTGGCTAAATCTTGGTGGCACTCTAGTACTAGTCCTGAGGTAACACGTTGTTTGTTCATGACTAATAAGGCTTGTCTGCTGTCAGTGCAGATTGTTATGTTTTTGCCAGAAATTTCTTTCCTGGTTATTTATTTTGTGGCGATTGAGATACCAGCCAGTTCCGCTGGTATTTTTTCCCATTTCCCACTTAATCCCTAGGCTTAGTGATCTGGAGTACATTCCACATCCTGACTCATCTTTGGTTTTTGAGCCGTCTGTATATATGCATATTGCATTTGTAGCATCTGACTCCGTGTTCTTTTTTATTTGTATTTTGAAGAGTTTATTAAACATAAACCTGGGTTCAATTGCATCCCTGGTTGGCTGCAGCAAAGGTTGCGCAGCAAGCGCTTCTCCATAGGCTCAGCCTCAATTGACCCCTTCCTACTTCGAGTTTCACACCGGCCGTGCCCAATCGTAATAAAGCCATTAACGCAACCTCGTTAACGTACAGGTCCAGAGGGGTCAGAACCACTCCGAAGACTCTATCTTTGGTGCCCTCGATATTCTCGAATCTCAAGATGAGGCCGGTTTGTGCATGTAGGCAGAAATCTTGCTCTGACTTTCTTGGCTCTTTGCATATGCTTAGGACACGTGGTTCTTACCCCCAATGATCTTTTAACCCACGATGTGGGGAGTGGTCACAAATTGATAATGCTGGCGCGCTCTCCCGAATCTGACGAATCTTCGGGAAAAGGGTCTGACTAGCTTACTCTTCGTAACAAATAACATAACAAATAACATTATAGTCATAATAATAATAATAATACGCTCCTGGCGAGACGAATATCGTCCGAAAAGAGGAGGAAAAACTTATAAAATATCGAGATTTTCTCTTCGAACTCCGCAGATTCTAGCCAGACGAAATGGTTGTTCTGATTATTGAAGTCCTTGGTGAAATAATGCCCTCTCTACGCACTAAGGCAGAAGTCTCAGACGGACAGATGCAGAAGGGTGTCATTCTTGGCTTACTGCGCTTGCTCAGGGCACATGATTCTCGGACCCAATGATCACTTACCCCACGGTGTGGGGAGTGGTCATTGGTTGATAATGCTGGCGCGCCCTCCCGAATGTATCGGGTTGTCTAAGTTGGTGAGGTCGTTAATATAAATGAGAAATAGAGTCGGGCCCAAAACTGATTCTTGAGGAACTCCACTCTCAATTACTTGCTTTCCAGACTTACTACCATTAAATGATACAATTTGGCCACGCTCCGATAAGTACGACCTGAGCCAGGACAGTACCGTGCCTCGAAACTTATAAACTTCAAGTTTGCGGAGCAGTATTCCATGATTTACGCAGTCGAATCCCTTTGATAAATCACAGAATATCGCCGCCGCAGCCTCTCGTTCATTAAAATTAATATAAAGAGATTCTAAGAAAGTGAAAATGGCGTCCTGAGTGTTCTTAGAACATTGAAATTCATATTGGCGGTTACTTAGAATAATAAATTTTTTGAGAAATGCTGTCATTCTCCTCTTCATAATTTTCTCGACAATTTTTGACAGAACAGGTAGTATAGAAATTGGTCTGTAGCTGGAAGGCTACTCGAAATCACCACCCTTGTGAAAGGGAATGATAGTTGCCAATTTGAGGCATGACGGAAATGTCCCACGGCACAACGACAAGTTAATTGCCGAAGACTCTATCTTTGGTGCCCTCGATATTCTCGAATCTCAAGATGAGGCCGGTTTGCGCATGTAGGCAGAAATCTTGCTCTGACTTTCTTGTCTCTTTGCATATGCTTAGGACACATGGTTCTTGCACCCAATGATCTTTTAACCCACGATGTGGGGAATGGTCACAGATTGATAATGCTGGCGCGCTCTCCCGAATCTGACGAAGCTTCGGGAAAAGGGTCTGACTAGCTTACTCTTCGTTACAAATAACATAACAAATAACATTATAGTCATAATAATAATAATACGCTCCGGGGGATATTGAATCCGTCGTGGGGAACTATTCGTTCCCCACCCTCAGGTTCATACAAGCTAATAAGCCTGAAGTAGTCCTTCTTCTCGACCACCAGAGTAAGACTATATTTGTCGTGGAGTTTTCAGCTCCTGGCGAGACGAATATCGTCCGAAAAGAGGAGGAAAAACTTATAAAATATCGAGATTTTCTCTTCGAACTCCGCAGACTCTAGCCAGACGAAATGGTTGTTCTGATTATTGAAGTCCTTGGTGAAATAATGCCCTTTCTACGCACTAAGGCAGAAGTCTCAGACGGACAGATGCAGAAGGCTGTCATTCTTGGATCACTGCGCTTGCTCAGGGCACATGATTCTCGGACCCAATGATCACTTACCCCACGGTGTGGGGAGTGGTCATTGGTTGATTCAAACACAGGTAGTGGCAGCAACGCAGGTAAAGGGAAACATCCATCCCTATAAATTGAGACACAGAGTTCGAATTAATCAGTCTAGTTGAAAAAACCAGACTCCACCAGAAGATGGCAAATAAGACTTTGCCGAAACGTTGTGAAAATAATCCTTATGGGGAGAAAATACACAGAAAACAGTATTTCAAAATTGAATTTGACAAAAAGGATTTGAAGCCTTATATCTTCTATTAATTATCTGCGAGCGCTTTCGACAGTTGATAGTACTCATCTTCTAGGCACTCCTCAAAGGAGTATGAATTCAAGAACGTATCAATATTTCAGTAATTTAAGGCTCTCGGTTCATGATCATGTATCAAAAATCAAATATAATAAAATACATAATTCTTTATGACAATAAAAGTATCGAAGTGTCCATAAAAATAGTTCAGTCATTATTTGAAATATCTTGCCTCACCTCACCTTATGAAATATTCTGTATTTTTTCTTCCAGAGAATGAGAAGTACTTGAATTTAAAAATATCTTATTTCAGGTTCATCGAAAAGTTGAGGAATGTTTTTTCAGTATTCCTGTTGACTCTGTGTTTCGACTGTATGATTTTAGTTAGTATAAAAATGCTCGTTGCTGTAGATCCGTAAGTGGCCTTTAGTTTATGAAAAAATCTCGTTTTACTTATTACTGTCTTTTCTAGAAACCAAAATATGGTTCTCAGAGTGAAAGCAATACTGTTCGTAATTGGTAAAAATGTGCAGCTGTCTTTATTTTGTTTTCCGGTTGGTTTCTTAAAAGATGAGGTAAGAACTGAGGGTTGGGGATTGTACACCCCTGCAAATACTTCAAAATTGTAAAACGTAGGCATTAGACATGTATGCATTGTGTAAAAGCCATATGGAATAAACTCAATATTTCGAATACGGTACATATTTTAACAAAATCCCGAAACACGTCAAATTTACATTAAAATTTGACATACTTCAACGGAAAACGTTAGTTTAAAACGCCTTGTCAACTTGTTATGTATGTTACAACATTAGTTGTCAGTATTTTGATTTAAGTTTAAAGTTCATTAACTTCAAGTCTGACAAATGGTTAGATTAACGGAAATGCATGAATTAACAGTTTTACAAATGATTGGTTACGGAGATAAAACCAGAACACAGTAAGAAGTAGCTTGACTATTTCATAAAAATTTCCTAATTTACCACCCATATCTCAAGGAACAATAAGCAAAAAAGAGAAGCAGTTCCGCGAGCTTGGTCATGTGGGGCAGATAAAAAAGTGTCTGCCAATGCAATGTGTGTTGAACTCAAATCAGATGTGATGCTTGAGTTTGAGAAAAACCCACATACATCCACTACATTCAATGTTAGCGATACATCGATAGTAAATATATTAAAAGAAAATAAAATACATCCCTATAAAATGATAACTACTCAGGAGCTCATGGAAGACGATTTTGATAGAAAAACTTATTTTTGTGAGCAAATGATGGACATGTTGGATACTAATATCATCCAATTAGAAGACGTTATGTTTTCTGATGTGTGTACTGTCTCTGAACGGTCATGCTAATCGGCAAAATTGCCGCTACTAGTCAACGCAAAATCTTCACTGGATGAGAGAAGAACACACGCAATACCCTCAAAAGGTTAATGTTTGGACAGGGATTGTAGGAAACCATATCATTGGTCCATTTTTCATTGAGGGCAACTTGAATGGCGATAATTATTTGGCACTACTTCAAAATGCCATTCCAAGTTTAGCAGATTTATATCCTGATCCAGGAAATCTTCAAGTTCCAATGAATACGATACGATTTCTGCAGGATGGAGCACCACCACATGACCAAGTTAATGTCCGGCAATACTTCGATACAACATTTTCCAATCGGTGAATAGGGAGCCGAGGATGGATTGAATGGCCAGCGCGATCACCTGATCTTTCATCATTAGATTTCTTTTTCATGGGGATATGTAAAGAGCAATGTGTACAAAAGTGAACCTTCAGTTTTTAATGACTTAAAAGGACGAATAATGCTTGCGATTAGGTCGGTCACACCTGATATGTTTTATTTGAGATTAGGATGTTGCCAAGACGTTCACGGTGAACATTTTGAACATCTACTCCTTTAACATCTATAGTTATTTTTCGTATTCTACATTTCATTACGTTTTGCATTACATTTTAGTTTTTGAGTGTATTTTATCGAATGTCGGTAACCACATGATTTTATTTTATTTTATCTTAATTTATTTATTACACAAATAGGGATACAAACAGAATAAATCCAAAAAAAATATCCTCATTTTGCATATGAAATATAGTGAGTAAAGAAAATATAAATGCTAAGTACATTACGCTATATAGTAATGAATATTAACAAAAAATTAAAAAAAAGTATATGAAGAATCGATAACTAATTAACATACTTTTTAAATCAAAGGAAAGGTAACCTGTTTTTCAATATCATTGCAATGAGTATTGAAGGATCTGACAGTTCTGCATAAAGGAGAGTTTTTTCTGAATTGGTTTTTCTAAATGGGGTTGCAAACAGATCATGGTTTCGCAAGTCTCTGCAAGCTATATTCAATAAAATTTTTGTTATCAACGTAGGACAATCGACACGTTCATTGAATAATTTGTACAGCATTAATATATCTGACATGTTTTTTCTATGTGTAAGAGACAACAAAGAATACTATTTGGAAACTGGACGGTAATTTCCATTTATTATAGAGATGTCACTTTTACGAGCCAATTGTTTGATGAATTTATTTTGAACACTTTCAATTCTCTGTTGGTAAATCGAATATTGTGGATTCCAAACGACAGATGAAAAGTTCAAACGACTATATACATAAGAGTAATATAGATAAGGAAGTGTTTTTGCATTTCTGAAATGTCTTGTACTTCTTATAATGAAACCTAATAAACGAATACACATATTACCAGTTTTTTCAATGTGGGATTTAAAAATCATTTTGGAATCCATTATCACTCCCAAATCACGTACTT
This sequence comes from Leptinotarsa decemlineata, assembly GCF_000500325.1. Lineage (NCBI taxonomy): Eukaryota > Metazoa > Arthropoda > Insecta > Coleoptera > Chrysomelidae > Leptinotarsa > Leptinotarsa decemlineata. Next base: position 29,965 of record NW_019292594.1, on the reverse strand, counting down.
CATTAACTGTTTTGATTGTGCGATTTCCTATTCGATATTGAAAATCAATGGGATTTCCATTTCTCGTGAAAGTTATTTTGTGACATTTATCGAGATTTAAGTATAGGCTATTATTGCCACAGATTTCTGCAAATGCTTCAATATCATTTTACAATCACTCACAGTGCTGGATTTCTTTGATGGTTCGATAAATCTTGAGATCATCGGCATATAACAAAAAGTTGAATGTTTGAAATACTTCAACAATATTATTAATATAAATTATAAAAAGTAATGGTCCCAAGTTATTACTGATTTTTGTCATAAATAATACCTTTTAATCGTACTAGTATTGTGTATTATCTATAATTTGCCACAACCTACAACTCTACTGCTTACTATTTTTGATTCTGCTATAAACTGGTAATGTAAAATTTAGATATGACAACGCGCTTCACTCTCAATCATTATTGGTTTTACTATAGAATGCTTTCACTTTTTGTCTACGTCAACGCACCGATGAGAGTTTGAAAGAGTTTGAAGAGAGTTCAGGACATACGTTGCTGTAAATGCCATTAGACATAATTACAAGAAAACATTGACTGCATTGGAAAAACTAATTGAACCAAATGAAAGTTTGAACACACGTACGGATGCAGGAAGTTTTTTAGTCGCTACGTAGTCCTTTTCATTTTCAAGTTAGTTGGACTTCTGATATTCGATACTGTGTAAGATACTCAAAAGTATTTATAAAACGAGGAACTCAATATACACTAGTATATTCAGGAAATAAATGTTTTACAGACCTTATAACAAGAAAATCGTAAGAAACTTGTAAGCGGAGCTCTCCTGAAAGTTCTCCTGAAAGTTCATGCAAACAACTTGGATTCTCATGGAATTTTTTCCGAACCGCCAAAACAAGTCAGAAGGAATCAAATTTTTGGCGAACAATCTTCTCTTCAGTAGACAAAGTGATTACTGAAATCTAGCGCAAAAATATGCCTTTTTAATGCCTGCAGTAATGCTGGGCTTGTAAAAACCTAAATCAAACTCCTCAGGGCATAAATACAGATGAGTTTGGACATGACCGCACACGTCTACGAGCCTCTGTAGGAACAGACACATATTGCAAAAAGGAACTCATTAGGTCTGGCTTCCTGGGCTTATTGAAATATATTAAATAGATGGTTGTGTTGAGGTCTTTGCTTGAAAAAAAGCACGTGAAGTAAATTTTTATTCAGATTTTTGTGCAAATGATCTGGCTTAAGGATTAGTGCAGGTTTCATGAAAATAGGTTGACTGATTTACCCACTGATCCCTTTGATGTTGATGTTAAGTCTACCCTGCACGCTGCAGTGGGTATATTGTTTTTTATTAATCCAAGTTCATATCAATTGCTGAATCGTTGAATCCTGGCTAAAGGTGAGGTCCATATTTGACGGTAATCAATGATTCTCCTAATTCAGAATTACGCTACGCCACTGCGTAGCGTAATTTTGAAGAAATTAAACAACAGAGAGCTGCCTGTTTTTGTTACACGCATAGGGTTAGACGAGTTAGATTGCGACTATGAAAATCTCGACTTTTTTCACGAAATCTCGCCTTTTCTCTCAAGATCCCGCCTTTTTTCTCAAAATCCAGACTTTTCTCTCGAGATCTGGACTATTTTCCCGAGATCTCGACTTTTTTTTATCGAAATCTCGTATTTTTTTCTCAAAATCTCGTTTTTTTTCCGTGATCCCGTTTTTTTTTCAGGAAATCTCTACTTTTTTCTCTAGTTTTCGGCTTTTTTCAGTGTTTTTTTACCGAAATCTCGACTTTTTTCTCGAAATGCTGTCAACCCAACTTTGATGGACATTTCGCTGCAAAACGAGGCTTCTTCATTTTAGAAGGGTGCTATGGAATGATCCGCGAAATTACCCGAATTGTCTCCATTTGATTTTTTGGAGACATCTGAAATCTAGAATTATGGCAACAAACAGCATCAAATATACTGCACAATGTCTGGGTACACTACAAACAATTGTTTTACTAATATGTATGGATGTGAATGTCGCATATTTTCAAAACCTTATGAGATAATACTTGGCAACTAATCAATAAAATTAAATTTAATTTCTCGAGAACGGGTAGCTTAAATTTAAAAAGTAAAGTGGCTTTTTCGTTGTATATTATTTCAGCTAGACAGATCACCTGAGGCCATTAGTAGTTGCCCATGGTTCTTGAAGAATAAAACTTTTAGAAATGACATAATTTTCATCATGCTGCGCTCTCAAAGAACGATTTCGGTTAGAGCTGGAGGACTATTTGAAATAGATCGTCAAGCATTTACCGAGGTAAGTTAATTCTAGATAAGTAATCCGATTTCATAATTTGATCCTACAAACTCAACAACAGAAACCAACAAAAAGACTACAACAGTAAAATCGGATAATCTTGATTTCGAATTTGATTTTCATGATTCATCTGTCAAGAACAACCTGAAAAATTCAATTCCTTATCCAAATAAATTCGCAATGTTTTATTCAAACTCCGCTTGAGATTTTCCCAGTTAGAAAAGTGTTTTATTACTTAGTTTCGTTTCAGTCTGAAAGATGATATCGTGTTTTATTTTTGTACTTTCACTTTATTTTCAATATGTGTGTATGGTAATCCCCTTCACCAGGAGGAGAAAATTGGACGATCTAACGCTACTTTCCCTCAATGTTAAGATCATTTCATTTTTAACGGAGGTGAAATATACCGGCATTGTCCTTGATAAAATACTCAGCTGGACAAAGTTTTACTCAAAGCCACACTGTTCCAATGGACATGTTGAAGGAGTTGTGGTAAAAATTGGGGTTTAGGTCCCAAACAAATCCATTGGATTCATGTGATGATTGTCAGATCAATGATCACTTTGGTTGAAATTGCCTGGTGGCCGAAGGCTTTACAGAAAACGACCCAGGCGAAGCTGTCTGGCTCACAGAGACAGGCTTATCTAGCCATGAGTACCACATCGTCAGCGGCCATGGAGATCCTTCTAGATCTACCTCCTCTCCACATTTTTCTGGAGAAACAGGCTAGATAGACTGCATATAGCCAATTACATAAATAAATTCAATGCAGAGTGCAAGAGACTGTTAGTTGACACTGGAAGTTACAGCATTCTGGAAATGACCACTGATTTTATGCCTCCAACTGTTAACTACGAACTGCCTTATAAGGACATATTAGGAGCAGATAGTTGTTGGTTCACAGATGGATCAAAGATCCCTTCTGGTTCTAGTGCAGGTGTTTTCAGTCGCAGACCCAGGATAGAGGTATCAACCTGCCTAGGAACCTATGCGACTATATTTCGAGCGGAAATTTACGCTATTGAATTGTGTCCGGAGATATTGGAAGAATTCAACCTCATACACAAGTCAATAAAAATATTTTCGGATAGTCAAGCGGCGTTGTAAGCTCTTGGTTCCTACCGAGCAACGTCTAAATTGGTAGCAAATTACCAAAAACGACTCTCCTCGATAGGAAGACGTAACAGAATGTCTCTGATCTGAATTCCTGGCCATACTGGCCTGGAAGGCAATGAGGCTGCTGACTCCCTTGCAAAGGAGGGTGCTGCAAGCAGCTTCATCAGACCAGAACCTGTTATTGGCATCGCTTTAGCCTTTGCTAAACAAAGATTGAACACCTGGATGGCAAGAAGATTAATGGACTTCTGCCAGAATCTTATAGGATTGGCTCACTCCGAGGCGTTTATTCGTCCTTCGAAGCTTGATACCAAACAGTTATTGGACTACAGTAGGGATGAACTACCATGTCTAACAGGCCTTTTTACAGGTCACTGTCATTTGAATCATCATATGCAGAGACTCGGAAGACAGTGTGTGTCGCCTCTGTTTGGAAAATAATGAAACAGCAGAGCGCATACTTTGTATCTGCCCCGCTGGGGACCGAATCTGGTTTTTAGAGCTCGGTAGAGCCGTACTCTTACCATACAAACTAATCGGCTTCGTTAAGAAGCTGGGTTTAGTTGGTCGAGTGTGAATATGTGTGTGCCACAATAAACCCTTGCGGGTTGCGATGGAGGGTCGAATAGACCCACTCACTTCGGACATAACCTAACCTGTCCTAACCCCTATTATACACTGGTAACCGACAATAAAAAAAAAATAAAAAGAAAAAACAGACATTAAGCTACTTTCTACAATAGCCTCCAGAAGATACTTACAAACTCAGGTTCACACACCAAGTCCAGACAGCTTTAGTAGTATGCCAGGACTAGTACGTGAACTATTCACTATTTTTCATTACACAGTTCCTTTTGGCATGCTGGCAGCTTGCCTCTCATTGTTCCCTTTCATCCCTCACAATCCTCTCTGCCCATTCATTCGCGACGCAAATTCATTCCTTTTCCTTTCCATTCAAGTCACTTTTTCCATTCGCGCCATCCAATTTTCCCTCCTTCCATGCATCTCTCAAGCACGTGCTCTGCCGTTTCAGGCTCTCCCCAGCCACAGGGGCACTGCACCTCCGATCCCAGGTTGACTATAGGTCCTATAGGTAACCCGGGAAGTTACCATGCCCCTTGAACAGTTGGACAGCTTTCCTCGACAGATTAAGAGATTCAAACCCGACTGTTTTACAGTATTTGTATAACAGCCTCCCAGTCGTTCCGTCTTTCCATTCCCGCAGCCATTCTTCCATGATGCACTCTTTTATTATTTTCCTATCCTCATTCCTGTTAACCATTCTCCTCAAATTTCAAGTGACATTTTCTAACTTCGAGCACAATAGACTATTACAACCAGTAGGCTCTCTTACCACGTGATCCGCCCGAGTTGCCGGGGACCTTCAACCGCTCTTAGGATAAGATTATCATCCAACGCGTTCAGTGCTGTAGTATCGAAGGATTCGACGGTATCAAGGACATCGGATTAGTTATAATAAACGGTCGGAAATTGATATTGTGTTTAGTTTATTCGCTGTTTTTATTATTGTTTTTAGTTTTTCCAGTTACCACAAATTATTCTATAATAACCTTAAATTTCGTTTTCATGTGAGCACACGCCTATGGTAAAAGAACGAGAGTGGCTCCGCTCTTCGTTTCGAGGCACCGAGAACTTTGTGAATTTACTATGCTTTGAGACTGAGACAGATGGAAGTAGCGCAGTCTAGTATTGGAATATAAATGCAACGTGGTTCGAGTTTTCTGTCAATTGTATAGAAGGCATTTTTCAGGGGCAATCATCTTATTCACGTTCATAGACTATACTTATGAAATTTTTCACAATTCACTCACTTCTATTCAAATTAATGAAGATATTTGTTTGTTGTTCCTCATAATCAATAACTATTTTTTTTTAGGTTTTCAAGTTTACATTTTCGGTCTACACTTTGTTGAGCGCAGTTCAATAAACATCAATTTTAATTCAGCCAACAAGTAATTTCTTGCAAAACACATCGCTTCTAGTCTTTGTTCACTATTATAACATTATAAGTAATAAACGCAAGCAAAATCACGCAACATAGATGTTTTGCCTCAAAATACTTTTCTCAGAGAACTCTGAAAAGGATAGGTATGCTAGTGATAAAAATGATGATGATAATAATAATTAATACGTTATTTTCAGATCTGGCACATAGCATAGCAAAGTAGCCCATCGATATGAAAATGAGAGAGTGAAATGTGAGTGTTTTTTATATGTACACTTAGATAAAACCAGAACCCATAAAAACAGCTGTCCTCAATTACCGTCACACATCTCAGATGATTTTTTTTTATAAAACAGGCATGTGTCGNAAATTGAACTATTCTGCAAAAATTTATTTCAAAATGAAAATGAGTATTCTATGATATAATGTTAACTCATATCATGTATAAAAAAAATTGCAAACAATTTGGACAAATTGTTTTTGCACATTGCAAACATATAGTTTTTTTGCAGATGTCGCAACTATGGTTGGTTTTACGGTCGTTCTTCGATAGACATACAGAACATTTTTTTTTGACCTGGATATTGACAATATTGAAGATATCAAAGGCTGTATCTCGTAATTTTCGAATAACTTTTCGGTTGGAAATTCAATGTCTAATTTGTCCTAACTCACTATCATCGAAATCATAGTCTTGATCATCAAATTGCCACTCAATTTCACTGGCTGCATCGTGATCACTTATTTCCTCAAAATCCATTTCTTCAACATCACTTGCATCATTTATCATGCAATGGAACATTGCATCGATCACATGATTTATTTGTTTTGCTTTGACATAATGCACATCTTCTTCTTTTTTGTGCGCATTTTATGAGATGTTGACCGGATTAGCGAAGGCTTTGTGGTATCGATGAAGATCTTGATGGTCCTGGAAATCTTCTGAAGGTCAAGTTATCATGCTTGCATTCCAATTTTCTTGAAAGCACCCAAGCATTGTTCATAGAAACGTCAAACATCCAATAGAGAATAGGTATATACCACTTTTTACCTCGGAATCCTATTATATATTGAGCAATGTTTCTGTCCATAAGATCATCACATCAATTTTAGCTTTTTGTTGTGCAGAATATAATTTTGCTGTTTGAAGCGGTGTAACACCAAATTCATTGGACATCAGAGTAACTACACTATTATCATTCCACTGTACGGAAATGATATTATTCTTCCTGTCCGAAGCAAAATTATAAGCTCCCCTTTCGTTTTTCTTCATTGTCTTTTTATTTTCCAGAGGACATTTGTTCTTTACAATCCTCATCACCGGAATCAGCATCTGTATCAAATCCGTTATCTTCAGGAGGTGTAATGATAATATCACTGGGCATCTCGGAATCATCATCCAGCTTCTCTATTTCTTCCAACAGCTCAGCTGTAGTGAGCGGTTTTTTCCTGAAATAACATATTAAACATACTTAAATTTGCCCAAGGGAATTTCAGGTTATGAATAACGTAAACCTTCATTGATATCAGTTGATTTCAATGAATTGGGTATCTAAGTTCCCAATCGTCACTTAAAATGGATGACTAAAAAGATTACTGCTTACTCACCAATATAATTTGTGTCTCATGTTTTCAAAATTGCAATGAACGGATATATCATTTCTTACTGGCTCACCGCAGAACAAATCGAACAATTCAGAAGAAAGTTGGAATAATGATCAAATGAAAACCTAAATATTTCCTTTCAACTTGTAGCGAAAAGTGTGACAGAAATTAAAAAGTGCGTTGGGTCATTAACGACCCTCTGGGCATAAATAGGTTGAAATAATGGATGGGTCTCGCGTTCATCTAAAAAAATACGACCCCATTTTGGTCAAACCTTCCTGACTGTCACTATGAAATGATTATCTTTGAAAATGAAAAACAAAATATGAATATTCGTATACTTATGATTTAATCAATTTCAATAATTTGGTGAGAAAACACCAATGATTGTTCTACACTGTTCGGAAAATTTAGCAGCTAGATTTGTCAGCCAACTTCACATTGGTTGAAATATATTATGTGATTTGGATCTTGATACTTTTGCCGCAAGTAAACTAAAACAACATTATACTTGCGTTTTTGCAGAGCTGTTAGAGAAGCAAATGCAAAACAAGAGCATTACTTTGTATGACCTAAGGGCGGAATTGAACTGCAGGTACAAAGATTTGAGGCAACCGTTCCATTCAGCTATTCCTGAGGGATTTGTAATATTATATTAATCAATAATCTACACTAATATTATAAAGAGGAAATATTTGATTTTTTGTTTGAAGAAGGCAAACTTTCCCAATTTCTAGACTTTATTTGGAATCGAATTGTTTAAACCGTATTTAATTATTTTTAAAATAAAAATAAAAAATGCATAATAGAAGCCTCTTAATCACTAGCGCAGGTGCAAAGATGAGGTGACGAAACAAGAACACCTTAAGCAGGTATATTTTGCAGTTGACGAAACAAGAATAAAATGGGTCATAACAGGTAAAATTTCCCTAGGTGACGAAACACGAATTGACGAAACAAGAAACTACC
>NW_019292594.1:0-18043 GCF_000500325.1 Leptinotarsa decemlineata | reverse complement strand
TAAGGAAACATTTAGATGCAATATTCCCAAGAAAGTGGATTGGAAACAATGGACCAATTAACTGGCCAGCCCGATCGCCAGATCTTATTCCTTTAGATTCTTTTTTCTGGGGATACATAAAGGATAAAGTTTTTTCAACACCAAATACAGATATCGATAATCTCAAACAAAAAATAAGAGATGCCTGTATTAGTATTACACCTTTTATGCTAGAAAGTTGCCACAGAAATTGTCTGGACCGACAACTTATGTGCATTCAACAAAGAGGTCGTCAATTCGAGCATTTAAAGTAGATTGCCATGTAGCTTTGATTTTCCGTATTGGTTTCATTTTTCCCAAAAGTTCATGATAAAACAAATTGTTTTTCTGTTTGATTGTGGTCAATGATGATGGTTGTTATTTCAAATGAAACGCTTCAAAAATATCAAATGTGATATACCCTTGGATTGTAAATTTATCGCTTTATCAATATATGTAATAAAAAAGACAGGTCCGTATTTTAAAAAAAAGTTGATGGTGGCCTTCGAATAACAATTCCATTCGAAAAAAACGAAAAACAATATTTTTGGTTTTCCCCGTATAACTAGGATAATCTAGGGAGGCACTGATGATCGCCGAGGACCTCAGAGGGGTTATAAATGAGTTGGCGCAATCGGGACAGTTTTTCCAGATTAAGGTTGATATTGTGAACAACGAGTTGGCGCAGGTGTTCTCCAACTCCAATAAAGGGTAAAGAAATTTCAGAGACTACCTGAAACTTCTGAGGAGGGCTGTATCAGTGGCCAGAAAAAATCCTCTCGTCGAGCACCCCCAGGTTCTCAATGCGAATCAGGAAATTTTGAGTTTGAGATTCAGTCCACTATACAGAAATCACTCCCAAAAGAAGAACTGCTCGAAGCGATATGTTTGGAATTTGTCAACAGAACAAACGAAGTACGTGTATAGATGTCAATATCACCGTTCAACAAGCCCACAAAAGTAATTTTATTCAATCCATCTGCGGTCTCGGTCCGCATGTAAAGGCCAAGCTTTATTGGGAGTTTTGAAATAGACCAATCAGTGACTAGGTAAAGATAGACACGTGCAGTTTGGTAGAGAATACAGAGGCTTACTTAACCTGTTCATGCCCAGAATAATTTTTTGTTGGAAACCTTTCAATATTTCAGAAAAATGTTGAAAAAAATATAGACTTATGATTTTCAACTTTTGATGTCTCAGTTCTGAATCAAACATTAAGAGTTTCTATTCTACACAAACATCTGTTATGACTAATATCACAAACACAAAATTATTATGAAGTTTTTTCTTTTGAATTCATACACTTATCACAAATATGAAGCTTGGCAAACCATACCCTAGCTTAAAACTTATATGTATATCACCAAGATATGCAAATCCCAACTAAATACAAGAAGCATTTACCCACATTACGTTGAATAAATGAATAATACTTCAAAAAACTGAACAAACATGGTGATTAAAAATACACCTATTTATTTGTATAGTCTTATTTATGCAATATTTTAAGATTATTGAAATGGTACTAATTCTTGTTATCAGTAAACTTATACACTCAATTTAACTTGACAAAAATTAAAAATAACACTGGTAGAAGATTACTGAAACGAGGAACTGTGAACTTCAACAAATAGATATCTGTTAACTTTCCAAACAATATCAATGTCAAAATTCCGTTGAAATTTAAAAACACAAGTTATTTCAAAGCAATTACATAGTATATTTATGGAGATGCTAAAACCCATGCCTTGTACCCAACACGAATAGGCTTTCCCCTTATGAATTTCTTGCATCCATTTCTACCAGAATAAGGGATCATTGACTCGACAATTGAAACAGCTGTTTGGATGGGGTAAACATATTTTATTCAATTTATCCATGGGTCGGAGCTTTGCTACTTTATTGCCTTGGGCCAGATTATTGTTATCGCGACGCGAATGAATCTGAATATTTATTTAAAGCTATTTCGCCTCATTGAAGTCGCTGCAAGAATATTATGTGCATCTTCACATGTTTCCCAGAACATTCTCAGCCGAGGAACTGGTACATAACCACAGAGGAACAATATTGCAAGAAATGCATAGATTTCGTCAGTGCCAGGTGATTTTTCTGAGGAGCATATAAAACTCTTTGTTTTACAATGTGCTCCATGACCTTTGTATTCATAAATAACTCAAAATATTCTACAGGCGTACTGTTTTCGGAAAAAGAAATTGGAGGCAGACATGATAGGTTATCAGATATACTTGTAGTTCCTTTCTCAAGATCTGTATTGGCGGTCCAAAGCCTTTTCTGATTGAATTTTTTCTTTTTCTTTGTTTGTGTTATTGCTGCCAAATCAACACCTTCTACCTCTTGTTCATCAAATTCTATATCTTCTGTTTCGTGGACATTGGTTATATTTGTTTCTGCTTCCGCGTCTAACTGATGACTATTCAATCTAGCAGGATCGTTACAATCCTCATCACCGGAATCAGCATCTGTATCAAATCCGTTATCTTCAGGAGGTGTAATGAGGAGGTGTAATCACTAGGCATCTCGGAATCATCTAGCTTCTCTATTTCTTCCAACAGTTCAGCTGTAGTGAGCTGTTTTTTCCTCAAATAACATATAAAACATACTTAAATTTGCCCAAGGGGTCGATAAGGACCCATGTAAATAATGTTTCAATTTTCAGGTTATGAATAACGTAAATCTTCATTCATATCACTTACTCTGCTTACTCACCAATATAATTTGTGACTCATGTTTTCAAAATTGCAATGAACTGATTTCACCTCTATATCATTTCTTACTGGCTCACCGCAAAACAAAATCGAACAATTCAGATGAAAGTTGGAATAATGAATGAATAAAAACCTAAATTTTTCCTTTCAACTTGTAGCGACAAGTGCGACAGAAATTAAAAAGTGCGTTGGGTCATTAACGACCCTCTGGGCATAAATAGGTTAAATTAATGAATGGGTCTCGCGTTCATCTAAAAAATACGACCCCATTTTGGTTGACATATTAGTCGTACAGTGAATTATTTTTTTCATGTGTTGAAGAGTTTAGCAGAGTTATGCTTGACCCCAGAATATAAAGCCATATGAGATATTTGATTGTACCAGTCCAAAATATAGTAGTTTCAGGACTGTGTTATGGAGGTTTTTTATAAAAAAACAATACAAACTCAGTTTGTATGATATAGATACTGCCTATGTGGTTATTCCACATTAACTTTTGTGAATAGAGTTCTGTGAATAGAGGAGAAAAATCATAGGTACCAGGAGAGGACCATGAGCTGATAATTCATTTTCAATTTCAACTGTTCGATTCAATACAATCCAAAAGTATTCCTCTTAAAGCAATACAATACAAGATTCCAAGTAAATACTATATTCAGGTGTCAAACCATTTGGTTTGGAGTGATTTCTTGATTATTTTGTGAATTAAAATGTAAAATGACCTGCACCTTATGTTCTAGACCTACCTTACAGTATCTCTTAGATATTTTGAATGAGATTTAATAATAAACTTACCGTATGAGGTTCTGCTTCAGTAGAAGGTGAATTTCTCCAGTGTTCCTTGAACCATTTGAACAGAGAATCGACAGAGTTGAATGTATCATACCTGTATTTGAATTCCTCAGGAGTTACCGTTATATATTCGTGAAATATGTTGTTCCCCGGGAGGTAAGAGAGCAAACAAATTCCAGGATAATCTTTAGAAGTGCTGATAATATATTGCCATTTGTAGGGATGTATTTCCTTCTCCTTCTTTAAGTACTCCCCAGCTTTATCCTTGCACCCACCAAAATCTGTGACTCACAGCCAGCATAATCAGGGAAATTACTGGGACAGGATGCTGTTCCAGCCTCCGGAGTCTCCGAGGAGTTCTGTCAGTAATAATAGAGTTCTTCATCCTGATAATGCAAGATTTGGGTCAGGAGGAAGCGAGTCGATGAACTGGCAGAAGGCGACTGAAGTTTGGGCTGCAAATCCCAGATGTAAGTAATATAATAATAGGAGTATTAATGTAGTAGTGTAGTGCTAAACTAAGCTCATTGAAGATGTTTCTTCGATTTTCTTCAAACTGTGGCCATAATTTCATTTCGATGTGTGTGTTTCAAAAGATACAGCTGTTCGTTATCAAGAACATTTTTGGGATTAACACACAACAAGGTACTTTTTCATGTCTCTGATTTGACTCAAATGCCAGTAAACCCCGTTTTTTAGCATTTCGACATATTCACATTACTTTCAAAGGTAACTAGAGGTGTTTTAAAATTATTATTTCAGATATCTTTGAATCCTTTGTTGCCTTGCAATCAATCAATCTCCCCAAGCAACATAAATATTATTAATAGGGGCCTTAACTTTATATAACTCAATATTCTTCAACTCAAAGAAATGAGTTGGTTATCAGTTTATGAGGGCTGTTCAAAAAATAAGGTGAATTTTCATTTTTCCCAAGAAATATTTATTTATTGATCAAATTCTATTTTTGTCCCCTCCGAAATAGTCTCTCTCATGTATAATACACTTGTGCTAGCGATTTTTCCAATCCTGATTTGCACTTTTTGTATGTCCTTGAGCTTTTGGCTTTTATCTCCTCAATCGTCGCAAAACGCCTTCCTTTCATGGGTCTCTTCAATCGTGGGAACAGGAAAAAGTCGCAGGGGGGCAAATCTGGTGAATATGGTTGATGTTTGTTTTTCCAAAATACCGTACGTTTTCTTCGTATTGTTTCTCGTAAATGGCGCATAACTTCAAGATAATACTTCTTATTGACTGTACCACCATGTGGCAAGAACTCCTAAAGCACTACGCCACGGAAGAAAACAGCGAGCAAAACTTCGACATTTCATCGAACTTGGCGTGCCTTTTTTTGTCTCTCTGGACTCTTTCATTGGGACAACTGGACTTTGGTTTTGATGTCAAAACCATATACCCATGATTCGCCACCAATTATGATCCTTATAAGCAACATCTTCGATATATTCTCTAGTATATGTCGTCTTATATGTGCATCTATAAAGGCAAAGTAAGCAAATCTTGCAATTGTTCTAGCTAGTTCTCTTGAAACTGACTTGATAACAAAACAGCCAGATGCGGGTTTTTTATTTAGCTTAATGTATATTCTTCAACTCAAAGAAATGAGTTGGTTATCAGTTTATGAGGGCTGTTCAAAAAATAAGGTGAATTTTTATTTTTCCCAAGAAATATTTATTTATTGATCAAATTCTATTTTTGTCCCCTCCGAAATAGTCTCTCTCATGTATGTATCATCTCCTCAATCGTCGCAAAACGCCTTCCTTTCATGGGTCTCTTCAATCGTGGAAACAGGAAAAAGTTGCAGGGGGGCAAATCTGGTGAATATGGTTGATGTTTGTTTTTCCAAAATACTGTACGTTTTCTTCGTATTGTTTCTCGTAAATAGCGCATAACTTCAAGATAATACTTCTTATTGACTGTACCACCATGTGGCAAGAACTCCTAAAGCACTACGCCACGAAAGAAAACAGCGAGCAAAACTTCGACATTTCATCGAACTTGGCGTGCCTTTTTTTGTCTCTCTGGACTCTATCATTGGGACAATTGGACTTTGGTTTTGATGTCAAAACCATATACCCATGATTCGTCACCAGTTATGATCCTTATAAGCAACATCTTCGGTATATTCTCTAGTATATAGTGGTTCGAGGCAATGTCATCTTATATGGGCATCTACAAAGGCAAAGTAAGCAAATCTTGCAAATGTTCTAGCTATTTCTCTTGAAACTGACTTGATAACAAAACAGCCAGATGCGGGTTTTTTATTTAGCTTAATGTTATGATCGTCGAATTTAAATTCATTATCTATGTGAAGTCCTAAACATTTAGAGCACGATTTTACCGTGAGAATGTTGTTTTCCAAACTAAGCTGTGGGAGTTCACATTTGAAGGTGAGGAGATGGGTTTTATTGAAGTTTAATGAAAGCTTGTTTGAGTCGCATCAGCTCTTTATCTTTTCCATATCTTCAGTAGTATCTTGAGCAAGTTTCGTAGGATCTTTTTCCTGCCACTGCAACGTGGGGTCATCCGCAAATAATGTAATGCTGACAGGTAAATCCAGTTGTGTTACATCATTAGGGACACCTGCTTTGATTTCTCCCACACTGGAGTCTGTCGAAAGTCCCACAATTTGCATTTGATGCAATAAGTATGATTCGAACCATCTGATGTATATGTTTTTCACATATAGTCAGTGGGCATACTTTAAGACTGGCTATGAATCAAATCAGCTAAATGAACAATTCGTTCAGGCCATCTCAACTTCTTTCACTGTAGTTGAATGGACTGACACCTATTAGACAACTACTTCCCTGGCTAATACCACGAAGGGCGTTGGATTATATCCGACAGGCGTCAGTGCAGGAATCTTCACAGAAAATTTCCTGCATATGCAATTGTCAATACAACTGAAAGAGTCGAACTTCAATTTTGGAACGGGCATATGCAGGAGTTTTTCTGTGAAGAGTCCTGCACTGACGCCTGTCGGATATAATCCAACATCCTTCGTGGTATTAGCCAGGAGAGTAGTTGTTTTCTGATAGGCGTCACTCCATTCAACCTACTATGTAGGTATATTCGAGACTGGCTTGAGTTTAAAGTTCATTTCTTTAGATTTCCTATTCAATTACATGCGAGCGCTTTCGATTGCTGGTCGTGCTGTCATCATCAAGGCTCTACTCAATCTGAACGTGTCAACCTCTTGTTTGTCCTTTTATGCGGTCCGAACGCCTTAGTGCAGGTACTTCAGGTACNATATAGAATAGAATCCTTAATATAGAATTCATTTTCATATGAAATTATATAGAATAGAATCCTTAATATAGAATTCATTTTCATATGAAATTATATAGAATAGAATCCTTAATATAGAATTCATTTTTATATGAATAAATGAAAAATCATTACCTCCAAGTTATATTCTGATCAGCCTTGATGTGATTTCACTGTAGGTGAATGGACTGACACCTATTAGACAACTACTTCCCTGGCTAATATCACGAAGGGCGTTGGATTATATCCGACAATCCCGTTAATCTATTTTGCTGTACATTTCTCTAGTCCAAAACAGTTGACTACTCAATCGACAATTATCATAAATACATGAATTGTAAATTTGTATTTTTTTTTCCAGCCACACTGAGAAGGGAGGGTCGAAATAGCCCAATATCTATGGATCAGAGGACTCCTCGTACAAACGTCCCTCAACCCATGTCATTGGGTGATGCCACTCCGCTGAGTGATGGAAGCATATGAAAATTTTATGTTAGTTTATGACAAACAAATTATGTGAAATATTTTAAATGGATTATTTTCAATAATATTTGTTTTTATATTTTTACCATGTATCTAAATGTCGAAATATTTTTATATATTACTTTAAAATTGTTAAAATTTGTGTTAGTTTATGAAATATATGAAATGGATTATTTTGAATATTTGTTTTTATATGAGCACTGTTTGGTAATACTTTAAATTCCAATTAGTACAAAGGTGATCAGTATAGGAAGCAGCAGAAGCAATACGAGTTAGGTAAAAATATATAGTTCAACATATCGATTTATGAGCTCAAATCAACAATATTTTTATCCTAGCGAAAGTATTTAGCACAACTGGTTTTACATTTCTCAATTTTGTAAACACTTCTTCCAAAGCAGCATGCTTTCCAGAATGATGAAAATATAGTAGAATTTTCGGTAATTCTAAACCGTGCTACAAAACTCTCAGATCTCCGGATATTTTTTATGGCATGAGAATTTTTGTTAGTACAGGTCCAAAAAAAGGTCTTAATTAATTTCCAGTTCATATATTGTCTTCAAATAACACACTTCAATATGATATTTCCACTTGAAAGTTTACAAAAACGTGACATGGGCGTCACAATACTGTCTTGTGACGCCTGAAGAAGCTTTTGTATAGTGAAATAAGTGTCGCGGTTTTGTAAACTTTCAAGAGGGAATCTCACACTTAAGTGAGTTTTCTGAATACGTTATAATGGATTTTCATCAAGTATCGGTCTGTTCTATCACACAGATCATGTATAGTCAAAAATTTATTCCATTTTTATTAAAATATTTTTGTTAACTTCCTTATACAGTGTCATCCCCAAAGTCGATGGGTCGATAATTACCAACTTGTGTTCTATCGCCCTTTTTGAATACAGGGATTAATTTAGAAAATTTGAAAATATCAGGGAATTTTCCTGTTACAAACATCAAATTGATTAGATCAGTCAAAGGCTCAAGAATTATGTCACTCACTGCTTTAATAATTCGGCTGTTTAAATCATGAACATCAGGGCAGGTGGAGTTTTTTAATAAAGTAATGGCCTCTTTAACATCAGCCGATTTAACGGGTTTCATGAAAATTATGAAGGAGGTGTTGGAAAATTTTTGAAATTTAATAACGTCTGTCGCAAAAGGTATTCATACTTTATGGCAGCACATCAAAAGATATAATATTGATATATGTGTATTAGTAACATCTGTATCCATACTTTTATTTTATTTATTTTATTAAATTTATTTTATGCTATATNATTCTAGGTGGTCGACAGTCACATATTATTATTTGTGACAACAATTACAAATTGATGCAAATCATCATTGTATCTGATGTTACCTTTTATGCTTCATTATATCATTACAAATATTTGGTGATGAAACCAAAATTTTGTGTTGGCTGCCTGTGAACCATTCATTTTGTGAAGTACCACCGTTACATGCCTACTTTTCATATTTTTCTACTTTTCAATAATTGAATTGACATGTAAACAAAAATGTAACGGAACAACTAACAAAGAGAAGTTTGTTGTAGCAACACTACTCAAAATATGTACCTGTATATCCATTTACTATGAATGATAACCATACCATATTTAAACCATACTACATACTTTCCTTACCTGAAGTTGTTTATAACCCAATATACTTATAGAAATGAAGGCCCGCGTGAACAAGTTGTATTGGCTTTATTATCTCAAGAAACATTAAATTTTAATGAATAGGGATTAACTAAATCTACTAAAGATACAAATTTAATATAATTATGATATATTGAACAAGAAAACAGGAGTAGGTAATCAAATTGAGCAGTGAACATTAAATCTGTTACTACATAGTAAAAATCAAAGTCGCTTCCCGGCTACATTACGTTAAAGAACAATTAGATCGAAAGATCAGACCGAATTAGATAAGCGGGAAATAATTTTTTAATAGTTATTTACACACCCCCACCTCTGCCGTTTTTGATGTTCCCAAAACGTATGATTTTGTCATTGACGCTTACAGAAGTTTCAGTAACTCCAAACAATTGAGATTTCACTCACACAGCCACATACACTTCAGTGGAGTAAACAAAATTTGTAATCAACAGGTCGGTCACATTTGTTTAAAACAAATAGTGACTTAACGTTTAGATATGGGGATATTGTAGAATTCGTTGTTGGTCTGATACTACAAAAAATCTAAAAAAAATTACCTCTCACAAGATTGGCCCATATCAAAAAAGATGAGAATAGTTTTAATAAGCTTTATACAATCACTTTTTGTGACATTCATACCATGTTCTTTTTCATTCCTCATATTTAACTAATTTATGATGTTACCAAAGAGTCTTTTTGGAAAAACCATACCCACAGAATATTATATTCAATGATTTATTATCACTTCGTTCTTACAGTTAGATACATTATGTATAATAATTTTAAGAAATGCTTGAGGTAACATAAAAAAACTACTACGCCAACACTTCAAATACCAATACTTTTGGAGTTAGCGATGCTCCTCCCCAACAGTAAATACGTAGCGAACGTATCGTCATATTTCTGAGAATTCAGAGAACTTTCGACATCGATTTCATTAAAACCCAAACAAACTAGAGATGCTATTCTCTTCGGATCGGTCAGATCCTGTTCGGGCTCAATCCACGGCTTAATATCGTCGCTCTCATAGCCCTGGTTCATCCATTTATCTTTTGCGACGGTGTCTAAGCCTGCCCTCCTGGTAGGATCTAGAACCAAAAGTTTCTTTAGGAGATTCACGCAGTCTGATGTCAAAAAAAAAGGTACCTCGTACTCGCCACGAACCATTTGCTCCCTAAGTACTGGTAATATTGAACTGTCAAAGGGAAGAGCGTTCGATACAATCCTGTATAATACAACGCCCAATGACCACACATCTGCCTTTGGTCCATATTTTCTGCACAGAAGTACCTCAGGAGCTGCATATCGTAGAGTTCCACGAAATGCCTTCAATTTGGTTTTTGAGGTGAACACATGTGACATTCCGAAATCTGCAATTTTAATGTTCATTTCACTATCCAGCAATATGTTTCCATCCTTTATNTATTAAAAGAAAAATTGTTTATCTCATAAACTAACCACTTTAACCTACAAGTATTATACATTTTTGAAATCAGCTCAAAGAGGAGTATCCAAATTTTACATAAAAAATATGAGGAGTAATTAAAAAAAAAGGGATGATGCTAGGGGTAAGGGGGTGGCTTTTCCAGTAAGTTTAATTAAGCCATAATGCTTGCCCCTTCCAACATAAATTGACGTGTTTTTGGGTTTTTCCTAAATATCAGTATTACAAAAGTTATTAAAGGTGGATACTTTTATCTGAAAAGCACTGTATAATAAAACAGCAATTTAATGCTAATTTTATCTGAAGATGAATTTTTGAAATTCACTATTTGAACGCGATCTGATAGATATGACTCAAACCACAACAAGATGTTTCCTCTAAATCTGTAAATTTCCAGTTTCTGCAGCAGAATTTTGTGATTAACACAGTCAAACGCTTTTGTCGGATCACTGCAGCCTCACCAACGTTCAGTGGTAGATAAAATTCCTCTAAAAAAGCAAACATTGCATCATTTGTGCTCTTAGAGGCTTGAAAGCCATATTGATTGGAGTGAAGAATATGATTTTTGTCAAGAAAACTTAGAATTCTCTTTTCCATTAACTTTTTCACGATTTTAGATTTAGTTGACAGTAAAGAAATAGGTCTGAAGTTCGCGGGTATATTAGAATCGCCTCCTTTAAATCACTAGAGGACTCCAAATCTACTTCATCAAGATATGGAGAATAACTTAAATGGCTAATCTTCCTACCCCCCTAATCAGAGTGATCATGCCGACAAGGATCACTGCGCACGTACGGCGTTGTTACTTCAGGAGGACTCACGATAGTGAGGCACAATACGCCGATGACAATATTATCATATATTTCTTAACCCCCAAACACCCGAATTCTACAAACTGAAACCCTACTAAAACAAAATCATCCTCTTCAGACACCCATCACAACGTTGTTTTATTGCGCACATTCTTTAATGTGCGCAATAAAACACATCATAGTAATTTGGGCATTGAATCATCGGAACTTATTTCGGCTGAGGCTTTTTTCAAGGTGGGAATTCCATTTCGAAAAAAAGAACAAAAGGAATTTCCTACGAATAGCATATTTGGTGCAATCATCAAGCTGAATTTGTTTTCTTTCTCTAGTTTCAATGTCTTTAGATACATTATCACATGTACCATCATTTTTTTAAGGTTTTAAGAATTCTGTGAACATTTCTCGTCGAGACCTTTTTCAAATCAGTATACAGATTAACTACGTCGTTATGCAACATATTTTCATTCCATTCACGGAGCCCACAATACACATTGTATATAAGAGTTTTTTCTCCTTCAGATAAATTCGGACGTCTGCGTTTGCTTTGACTGCTTTCACTTTTCATATTGCCCACAGTTCACAGCACTAAATTTAACTGATTTATAATGATATTTCCTTGTTTCAGTCCTTAAACAAATGCCTTGGTTTTTAACTGATATGATTTTTTTTTTATTTACTCCTAATCCTTTTCCTAGAAATGTAGGTACCTAATATTGAGACAAAAATATTATTTATCATATTATTGAAAAGGGTAATTCCAATTTTAGAGTTTTTATAACAGAAATTCAATAACTGTCATCAGTGTTGAAACACACCAAAATCTTTATAAGTAAATCATAATAACAGATCAAAGGAAAAAAAGTTAATATTTATTCTACATATTATTCAACAAATGTTACGCTCATGAATGTTAACCTAATTGCACTCAGCTGATAGGTTAATATGGAGTGCGGGGAAACGAACTGGAATTATTCAAATCCTATCTTATGGATAGGAAATCAAGAGTCAAGTGGCAAGACAATATCTCGGATTTTGTTGTAATGAAACATGGAGTTCCGCAGGGCTCTGTTTTAGGTCCTCTACTTTTTATAATCTATGTTAATGATATGATGTACACTTTTGTGTAACAACATGAATAAAGTATCTATCTATCTATCAATCTATATTTATATCTCAATCTTACGGCAAATTTATTCTGCCGTTCTTTTTCCGCCCCACAAACATCTCTGTGTACGAAACGTTGCCATTTATAAATGTTAGTCGTAGAATATAATTAAAATTTTCTATATTCACTTAATAAACTTTGATTCTGTTGAATACATTTCATTAGCAGGAAGTTTCTTTAATGAATAAAACACATTATTCGTTGTTCTATGACCATTTAGCTGCGTGTGTATGATTTAAATAGAAGAAAATATATAAAATCACAACCTGACAATGATGTTTTCGTTTTAATGCAATACTATTTCTGAGAGTTCAGTGCCTACTACTATGGAATTTCATTTTCCTTTCTATGAAAATTTTGTCCGACTGTGATATCTTGCTCCGTTCGAAAGTTAAGAGAGGGGAGGGATTCTATATGTCCGTACTGTATGTTTTTTCAAAGGATCAAGTGATCACTCTATATTTATTAAATGAAAATACCACCTACTAGAAATCCTGGTTAGGCCATTGGATAGTTCTTTATAGTACAAATATGGAAAGTCACACTCATTTAATGAATTTATTTCATATAATACTCATACAATGATACAATAATAAATATGAAGAACAAAAAATGTTTGGTAAAATGAATAATTTGATAATTTCCTAAATAGTCTACTCGTTTTTATTTTTTTGGTAATAGTAAGTAATACATATGTTTTATACATTCATAGCATAGCGTAGTGGATGCATATCATAGGAAGAAAACAACTATATGTTTATTGAATGAACAAGATCGAAAAATATAATCATGAAATGCTGAGAAATGCTTTCTCATATAGGAATGTTTATCCCATGTACTTTTTTGTATTCTTATTCTATTAGTGTGTATTTTTATATGAGGGCAAGTCATTATTTTAATTTTGAATTTAACTCATTTTATTCCTTATACGATCATAAAAATCAATAGTGTTATTATTATCATTATATGTAAGATAGGAAGTAGTTCGTTTTGTTCACATATTTACCTAATAAGATGTTTAATTATTCTCAAGATATTCATCTATAAAAACCCTTTTTTTTGCAAAGACACGGAATTCGTTGATATTTCATCTGAGTTTTTTGTCAAAAAGCTAACAGAAAAGTTTAATAATTTCAACTGCTACGAATTCCATCAATACTTGATGATTTTTTTGAGGACTTAATTGCTCAGGATATGATTTGAGCAAAATGATTTCATTCATAATTTCAACAGACAGCTTATTTGAAGACTGTAAACTGTCACATTAGAGATAAGTGTGTCGAAGCTAGTTTCCAGGTTTTTTTGTCCGTGGTCTGTAGATTCTTATGTCAACATTGTAGTTTCTGCGTTGCCTCTGATAATTTATTTATTTATTTATTATCCAAACAAGCTATTACAGTCTAGTCACATGGTTAAAAAAAAATAAAAGTTCATATAATCCTTGAAATACTTATGAATGTATAAAAATAGTAAAATATGTACTAGAACTGTAGAGGGAAATACTGGTTAAATAGGTGAATTTAACATATGTTCCAATTTTTTTTGCGGAATATCTACTGATTGGGAAAGTTTCCAGTCAAGATCTATTGATATATTTAAAAGATTAACTAACTTTAGTAAATATATTAGTGGTGCTTTCGTTGCGGTACTTACGGTTGGAATATTGAACATGAGCAAAAATTGCCTACTACCGCAGTAGTAGGCGAAACGTCAAGCATAAAAACCTTGCAGATCTCGCCGGAAAATAGCTTTGGCACAAACAGCCTATTTGCATAGAGAGGTATATTCACAAAAGTCCCAAGTCCGTTAACTTTTGTTGCAAAATGATTATTTGTCCTACTACAGCATGAAGAAATAAAGCTTGCTCAATTAAGGATAAAATTTTTTATCAACAATCCAATCTTCCAAGACATTTTACACAAATACTTATAGTTTACTTACTATATAGATACTCACCATATGGATTAAATTTTCAAATAGTGCCACCTAATCAAAAATTGGGCACACGCTTAACTAACTAATATGTTTCGTCAAAATAAAAAGTCAGTCAAGATTTCTATCAACAATGCCTCCATTTGCAAAACCCACGCGAATCAAATTCATTGAAAACAAAGTTGAACAAAAATAATAAATTATTCATCTGGCTAAAACTTATGTACGATCCGAAATCATAAATGAAATAAGAAGCGGTTGGAAACAATCACCAAATAAGTAACACCCTGTACATTACACTTAAAGTGCCAATAAACTTAAAGGAGTTGTCTGTGTCTCACATATATTATATAGTATTTGATATTGCACCATAAAAAATGAGGCCTTATCAGTAAAACTTCCAATATTTAGGTGAATCTTCAGATTGGTACATTTATGTTTATTACATTTTTAATCTATAGTAATAAGCTTTAAATTTTCTCTAAACACATTGAGATAGTTCCCAAAATTATGTGAGTAAAAGACTAGATTTCAACAAAGTTATTCATCTCTTTCTGTAATTCCTCATCAATTTATATCTATATCATTTATTCAACTTCTTATTCACAATCTAATAGTACCAGTAATAAATAAAAAAATATAAATAAAAACTTACAATAAAAAATGACTAGAATTCAAACTCGTTCAATCACGTATGGAATCCATTCGAGCATAATCCAAATAAAATTCATGAAGGAATTAATACAAAATCACAACCTTCAATGTTTTTTACGTCTCTCCAGAAGAAATTTAAATACTAGATGAAGTATATATCGCCATCAAATTTACGTAAACGATATTAAACAACATTGATATTTGGATCATCATAAGTTCTTTTCATCGAGCAGATCACATTTTTTTGAAATTACAAATACACATTGAAGCTACTAATAAACCAATACGGATTCCATACTGACCAAATCTCATTTCAAGTTGACCGTTATGCCCTTTGTGTCGGTCACGTTCTGTGGATTTCGTCTCGCAGATTTTGATCTTATTTGTCCGGCTAATAGGGGATTGATGGCGTACAACCAATCGTGCACCTCTTTCTCGTGTAACGTTTGTAACAGATAACCTTTATGCTTACTTACTACGCTAAAAGTATTGGGCGATCGGACCAAAGCCAGCTGGTCTTCCGAGTACTCTACTTGAGCGGTGGCCAGGTTGATGAGAGCTCGTTCGACGGGGTCCTTTTCATCTCGGAATATGAAGACATAAGGACGGCGGACAGCCTGTAGAGGAAGTTCTGGTAGAGTATATTTTGGAAGTAAAATCAAATCAAAATATGCTTCATTACTCAAGAATTTTAGGACCCGGGGACACCTACGGCCTGATGACTTTGACAATTGCAAAAATAGCCAAATGTTACACCCATGCTCAATCCCTAAAGAGATGGGATGAAATCAAAGGATGCGGTCTTGCCAGGATCACTCTGGGCGACCCTGGAAAGCTGGCACTGAAGAAATATCTGGCGATGACCAGAAAAAATCTACGCTTAACAGTAGGATTTCTGACTGGCCACTGTCAACTAAGGAAACACCTCCACAATATGAGGCTAGTGGACACACCTTTATGCAGGATGAGTGAACAGGAAGATGAGACTGTCAGGCATGTCCTATGCGAGTGCCCGGAGTTGTCGTCAATTAGAGAATGTGTGTTCGGCGAATCTTGGCCTACACCTGCCGATATAAAGGAGATGTCTCCCAGTCACCTGTCCACCTTCCTGGAAAGGACAGGATGGACGATGACCTAAGAGGACAACTCCTCGGGAGGATGTACAATGGGTCACAAGTGGTCTAAGTGCTGTGGGCCTACACTCACCCTCCCTACTCTACAGATACAGAACAAAATGTATGAGTCCCAGGACGGATCCTTGGGGTATCTCATGAGCTATGGTGGCTTCATCTGATAATGTGCTACCTATGCACAGTTCCTTTTTTCTTGACGAAAGGTAGGATTTAGGATTCCGGAATTCAAGTTTTTTTTTATGAGGATATAACGATTTACAGAACAATCAATAAAGAGCAATGAACCAGTAATTTATTTTTGACACATGTGTCACAACTTTTGTAAGAGGAATAAAAAAAACACTTTGACTACAATCACCATTTTCTAAAAAAAATATAGTAGAAATACTCACCACCCATCTTTTCTTCCAACCATGTGTTTTATGTTCCAAAACATTAAGATACCCCTTTCTTGCTACCACGGGCGAAATCCTTATCTCTTCCATATCTGGCACGTACAGAACAAGTTCAGGATTTCGTGGACCAGGAGGAGATACAGGAACGGGCGGGAAAGGGGCACATTCTCCGGATATTACCACTCTCTCCGGAGAGCACAGCTCGATGGAATTATTCGATATGATACTCGACATCATACTGGTACTCATATCTGTCACTTCTTCAGAAGGACTCGATACTTCATCTTTCTTATTATTGTTCGAATTGTCTCTGTGTCTGCCTTGTATTAGACGGATACATTTTTGGATGAGTTCTTTTTCTTGATCTGTATACTCATAGGAATCGATATTTGCTAAAAACAAAAGAAGTTGGAAAGTTGCTTGGAATGCTCCAGAAATTGCATTTTTTTTCTTTAAAATATCAAAAATTTGCCCAATTTTCAAAGCTGGTACCATAAACAATATCAAAAACTACCGACCTATAACCTTGTTATCCAACTTTGCAAAGGCTTTTGAGATGTGCTTGTACAACAGAATCTTCCCTGATGTTAAGAATTCAATTTCAAACATTCAACACAGTTTCTTTAGCAAAAGATCAACTATAACTAACTTAATGTGCTTCGCACAATCAGTAAGAAATGCACTTAATAATAACCTACAAGTAAATACTGTCTACACAGATTTTTCGAAGGCGTTTGACAAATTGGATCATAACATTCTTATCAATAAAATTCACTTCCAGAGACAGTTTTTTAACTCTCTTCAATGCATACCTCAAATCTCGGCTGGAATATGCCTCCCTTATATGGTCACCCATATAGAATGTCCACATAAACAAAATCGAGTCTATACAAAGAGGCTTCATGAAATATATTACTTACAAGCTAGAAGGAGTTTACCCTGAACAAGGCATCGCCAACAGAATACTACTGAATAAATTTAATTGAATTGTGACAGAGTTGAATAGTTTAAATGAAAATGATATCCTCAACTCAACATTTTTAAAATAGTGAAGTTTTCATGTATGTCATTGTAAATTTCATAAATACATCTGTTGAGTACGGAACATTCTCTCAAATTTTATTGTATTTTAATGATATCCTGACCAGTTACTTGATGAAAATGTGTAACACTATCTATGATCCAAAACAAGCACTGTTTTCAAATACCAGAACTGCAACATCCTTCTCAACACCAAACAAGTTGGTGCCTTCAGTAGATGAAGTAGACTAATTCCTAACTCTAATCCTGACCTATGTTTATATCTAACAAGGAACACTTCAATTTGACATACCTCGACAGGAGTTTCGATCACCAAGTGATCATCTTCAAGAGGAATATTTAACTACCGCAAAAACGTGGTGAGCAAAACTAGATAGTATTTCAAAGATTTGACAAAAGTAACAAGCAACGGTTACTTCACATAAATTTTCATACACACCTGTTTGCATTCAAAAGTATAATTTTTTGTTGTAACAAATTTGAGTTATTTAATT
>NW_019292593.1:53524-75657 GCF_000500325.1 Leptinotarsa decemlineata | reverse complement strand
CTTGCATAGATTGTTATTCATCACTTCCAGAAGGATTACTACATAACATATTAGAGCCATATCGCCTGAAAAACAATATTAGTTAGCTCTGGGTTTCTGAATACTATTTGATATTTTCGATAAATATTCTGCATAATATGAATGTTCAAATATTCGTACTGAATGGGTAAGATGTGGCGACTTACCTTATATGTTTCTATTCCATCGCATAAATAAGGATTGGTAAATAGTTTAAAATAGGTTGGAACAATATTTTTGTAAAAATTCTAATACAAGGTTAAGAGACAGCTGTTGGTTGACATCCGCCGAACTTTCGTAGTGTCGTTCCGACGAACTACACCGAACTAGTTCTACAGTTGTTCACGGGTGAGGGATTGATCGGTTACTCAAATTGTCAAGGGTTGTTCAGGGTTGCATTGCTTGAGGATAGATATTGATATGAGGTTTTCACCATCA
Source organism: Leptinotarsa decemlineata (assembly GCF_000500325.1). NCBI lineage: Eukaryota > Metazoa > Arthropoda > Insecta > Coleoptera > Chrysomelidae > Leptinotarsa > Leptinotarsa decemlineata. The sequence goes on along the minus strand of NW_019292593.1, from coordinate 75,201 downwards.
AGTTTGTCGTAGAACATGACTCTCAAACACAGCCATCAGTTTCCGTCTGTTCAGTTTGAAAACAGGAGTTTCTCTTTCAAAAGTGTCCAATTTGGCACACTCTGTACAAAAACATTTTGAATATTTTTCACTTTTATTTGTTCTTCCTCTTCACCCTCCAAATATTCATCTCCGTTTACTTGATTCCAAGAATGGAATAATTGAAAACTTTCCCGTTTTTTCAGGTCACGTGAAGTTGGATATTTCCCTTACCTTGAAGCACCCTATAAAAAGATTTGTTAAGTGAAATTCAAGATTCCATCCGCGGAATATCTCCCAGTTATTTATTTCAATACTCGAAAACGAATGTGTTATAAAAGATGTCACTGAGATCGATAATATACGCAAGGGAAATGATAATAGAAGGGAGAAAATATTAGAGATTGCGCGACGCGACGACGTCGGAAAATATGAAAATGAAGGAACCAGATAACAATAGCTGCCAGTGGATGTAGAGGTCCGTAGGGTTTCTTTGATGGATTTCAATTTACTCTGCATGATTTTTTTTATTTAGAGCTGAATAAATAATGGTGAAAACGTATCGTGTTACGGGGACGTCAGATATATTCGAAGCGAATTGTGAAGGGGTTTGTTTGGTAGGTACGAAGATTGGTTTACAGAATCAGCAAGTTATACAGGGTGTCCTAGTATTATCAAATGACTGTGATTTAAAATAACCTCACAACACAACAAAGTTTTTGTTTCGGGGTTGAAATTAGATGATTTTAATGTATTTCCACGTGTTAAAACCGAAAGTGACCATAAAAATTATATATTAGCTCTTGTTTTCAAGATATAGTATCATTATATTATATAAAGAAAAAATACTCACCTAACTTTGGCTATTACCAGATTATGGAATTAATTATTAAATAATTCTTTGTTTGTTTTTTAGTTTTACCAGGACACTCTAAAGAATCAAATGTCCCCTATGCTGGTAGACTTGATCCTTGTTTTGGGTAGACTTGATTATGAGGGAACAAATGTACCTACATCATTATAAAAAAATAATATAAAAGCATATTACAATGTAAAAATTGTTTATTTAACCATATAAACATCAAAAATCAACATTACCAACGTTTGTTTTAATATAATAGGCATCTACGTGGTAACTTAAAGGTAATTACAACTCAATAGGTAGATAATGAACTTTTCTCACTTAACTATTTAGTCTATAAAACAATCAGCCTCTGAAAATTATCTTTTTAGTAACTAGATACATAAATATCTCTACTATTTTTATATTCATCACAATAATTGCAAATTATAAAGCCTTTTTAGAAATGAATCAACCTCTTAAAAGTATCTTTAGTCTCTTAGAGACTAGAGATAAATAAACACTTAGCAAATTAACATGTCTTAACAATAAACATTTAGCATATTTTTTGGTAACATAATAATCTTCACAACCGTAGGTAAAGACTCTAAACAACAAAATCGTATAAAAAATAATAGTAAGTAGGTATAAGAACTTCTTTCAGTCTTTGCAACAAGTGTCAATTTAACCTTTTATATTAAATTCGCTTGAAGATTTCTTAAAAGTAAATGAGATCACTCGTTTGCTATTTGCCTTAAATTCTAGTGGTCTTATTTTTTCCACGACTTGGTACCTAGCTATCTCTGAAATATCATTATTCACAGGCCATCTAAATTTGTAATCAATAATCTTTTTTGCAAATTTAACAATATAACCAGTGTCTGTCAGAGACTGAATTTGACCAACATATCGATGTATTGAATTTTTTATAGAGATCAAGTTCACGACTACCCAATCGTTAGTTTCAGGCGACATGGAGTTTTCATTTTCAGATTCACAAGATGGTGAACTGAAATGGTCTTCATCTTCAGATACATCGTATGTAGACTCCGGCGATGGTGGTATTTCATATTCCTCCTCGTCTGAAGATGGTTCAAACGCCTTCAAATTGCGTTTCACTTTAGTAGTTTTTGCTTTGTTGAATGTCTTCTGTGGTTTTTTCTTCTTTCTCAGCAATATTTCTTCCTCTATTTGATTTTTTCTGGAGTATCTGTCAGTATTTTTGTCGATCCCCTCTTACGTCTTTTCTGTGTAGGCTTCCGATACCCAGCTTTTGGGAACGAAATATTATGCCGGTTAAAACTTGTTGATCTACTAAGACTGGTTGCCTCAGGCACCCGTAATGATAATTGTGGATTTCTGCGCATGAACCCATAAGACCAATCAGATAAAGCCATATTATTAGTCCATTTACTTATTTTGTCAGCAGGTTTATTGTTTTCTACAGCAAATTGGAACGCCAACCTCCGCACGCTACTTGAGTTCAAGCCATGGTGAAGTTCGTTTGCCTTTTTACAGTATTTAGCCAACTGAGCCTCTTCTTCTTCAGTAAAAACTCTGGATTGTTTATAGTCGGGTTCATAGGAAATTTTAATATCTGGCTGTTTTTGTTGCTTCCTGGCGTATCTTTTTAGTGTCATCAAAGGGACACCATAAATATTTGCGGTTCCTTTGATATTATTTCCTTTCAAAATCTCTTTAACCGCTAATTCGAGTTTTTCTTTGTCTATGGGTATGCGTTTCTTGGCGCCCTCTTTAGCTAGTACATTCTTGGCATTTTCCCTTCCAACTAAAACAAAAAAAATACTGAGCTACCTCTAATCAAATATGGGGGACACTTGATCATAGATCAAATTTACCCGAGCTTGCGGTGATCAAGTGTACCCGAAACTGATTTTTTTTCAAAAATTAAATTTTCGTAAATGAAATAAAGCGGTAATTGAAAATAAAACCCATCAACACAAACATCAACTAACCACTTTCGTATTCTTCAGAATGTGATTACTAATTTATTATCAATAATAACTATAAATAATGATTTAAATACTTACAGAAATATATTTTCACCGGCCGAAAACAAAATGACACCACTGCTCTGAAGTTATCGCTTTTGAACTGTCAAATTGACGTCCAGTCATAGACAGTGACAGAATGTAACAGTGTTGCCAGTGAGGATACACTAGAAAAACACACTTCTGTCATCGAAGAAGTATCTAAGAAGTGTTGCCAGTATTCAAAATAAAAATAACGTGTGGTTACAGATTTATTGACAACTGATCAAGTCTCCCTGGGGACCAAGTGTCCCCAGTCTCCCCTATCTATGGTATATTAATATGATATAATCCCCGCACAGGTTTATCCTTCCATGGAAACTCTTAATTTATTTGTCGTCAACCAAGATTGTTGTATATTTCAAATTGATAGACAAATAAATATTATTAAGTATTTTCATCAAGTGGAGAAATTGAAAAGGAAACTGTTATTTCTTCAAAATATCACTCAGTTTCAATGCTACATGCACAAATGCACAAACTTTCGTATGACCAAAAAATAATCGAAACGTTTTTTTTTCTAATACTCTTCGAACGGAATTTCTCATTGGTTACTAAATTATGAATATTCATAAATGTTTTATTTATCGGGAAATAAATCTTGTCTTGCATGGTTTTGTCTGTATTGTCTACCAAAAATAAAAAATTAGATCTTTTTCAACAACTTCTCTCGCTTTCATTCTTCATGTGACTGAAGATTGAAAGCAAACAAATTCCCTTCAAATCCACCACCAACATTTTTCGTAAGACTTGTGGAATATTTTCTGGCGAATGAACTTTATGTGGATATTTAGTGAAATGTCGCAGCAATTCTGCATGAGAGTTACTGCAAAATAACATGCAATACCATTAGTAGATTAAAGTCCATTAAAGCAGCTAATACATATTCACTCAAATCCCACATCAGCAAATGGAAACGTTTTGCGGAAAATTTGAATTTTTGTATGCCATTAAAACTAATTTTAGCCACAAATATTCATAAATAAGTATTCTCATTATTTATCTTGAATAACAACCGGTTGAGTTATTTGTACTGTTTATTCATAATCATGAAGTACTGTTATATTCCAGAAATTTCATTGCTAGTATGGGGGGATTATTTTATGCTGTAGCGTATCAAACACAAATATCACTTTTATTTGAAGATGGTTGGAAATCATTAGTTCGAATAATATGATATAAATTGTTTTGAAATCACTGGAAGAATCTAAAAAAAATTAAAAATATTAGCTGAAAAATAACGAATATATTAAGCAAAGAAAACTGAAATTACAATGAAATTGAATACAAACAACAATTCAAAATTGAACTATCAACACGAACTGAAAATCGGAAATTATCAACAAGAAATGAAGCCAAGTTATGTCACGACGTTTCGACTGTTAGTATCCACAATCGTCTTCGGGTGATAACTGGATTTATTCTTTCGAGATGTAATTATTTATAGGTCATTCGAGTGCTTTCACCTACCCCCTCTTTCCTGTAACGAAACGTTACATTGAAAAATGAGTTCAGGTTGATTATAAAGCACATGAAATAAAGCATAAAGTTTTTTTGTTATTTTTTGATATTATTGAAAATGGAGGCGGAAACATGTTAATTAACTTGTTACGTTTCAATTTAGCACTAGATCAAAACTGCTCTTATGTGACCTTTCAAAACACTACGTTACCTTTTAAGATCTTTATTCAAAGTATATCAACAATGTAATTCAGTTACAACTTGATTTTATTCATTTAACATCATAGTAATGGGAATCTTCCGTTCCATAGAAAACCATACCTGAAATGTATAAGAATAAATGTATGCTCCCTGACTAACTGCTTTGACCAGTACTTACGCATTCTCCTNGATGAGCATAATTGACCATTATCCAGTATAACCCGTTGAGCCCTTCCTGTGAGATAGCTTCTCACCCAATCTAAAGAACTGCATTCAAACCCAATGTATTTTAGTTTACTCAGCAATAGTTTGAAGTTTACCAGATCGAATGCTTTGCTTTGATCAAGCATAACTAAAAATGAAACCATCGATTTGTCCCGAGAAGTAGTGATATCATTGATAACCTTCAACAGAGCAGTGTTGGTACCGTGTTTCTGTCGGAATCCAGATTGCACTTCTGGAAGTATGTTAGCTGTATCCAAATATACTTTGATTTGTTGTGTTATTATTTTTTCAAACATTTTTGAAAATGCTGTTAAAATACTTATTGGACGTAACTCGTTGAAACAGGTGGGAATAGTTATTTTGGAAGGTATTTTGGTTATGGATGTCCATCATGTATGATCGGCCAATTCTATCATATATGATATGAAATCATATCTGAAAATTCCAAAAGTTTCGTGTTGACGATCAAAATCGTTTTATCATATATACAAATTCAACTAAAAATCACGCACTCGGTAACAGATTTTAAGGAATCACTAGCAAAAAACCATGAGTCGTTCAAAATTTTCTGGTCTGAGTCAACGAACTCCACTGGTCCTATACGGCTTGAAAATTAGTTTCTACAAAATCCTTCTGACGTTTTGGTAGGCCTATTGTAATTTTCAAATTTCGCGTTGACGTTTTGGAATTATTTTCAACAGATCCTGAAACGACCATTTTTCCCAAGTCCTTATCTATATTTGATTCACGTAATTTTGGCCTTTGCTTTTCAAATTGGCCACCATCAATTAGGTTGTGTCGCAAGATTGCAAAAATGTCTCTAAAAGGTTGTCTTCTCTTCGGATACCTCTCGTGATACAAATTGCTTGCTGCTTTCGCATTTTCTCCGGTTTGTATGAAACAGTATATCACAGTGGTCGCCAACCTCTTCAATGTGTTGAGCTACTTTGTTAATTTTGGAATGAACAGCGAGCTACCCACACGGAAGCCACGTAACGCAACGTAAAACGCCTACTTGGAACTACTAAAAAACTCTTATAAAATTGTCTCCTGATTATTTTATGTGTCGCTTAAATATGTTGCAAAAGTGCAATAAGGGAAATCTTTATAAAACTACTTTTTAAGAGTGTTAGACAAATTTTATAGTAACTGCCAAAATGGGAAAAGATCTAGATAATGGGAATACCTCGGGGAAATGTGAAGCTTATTCTGAAGTACCACAAGGTTCCCATTCGGGACTCTTACTCTTTGTTATGTTTATCAATGAATTGTCCTCAGTTCTCAAGTACTCAAGCTGCTTATTATTTGCAGATGATCTCAAAGTTAAAAAAAAATTGAAACTGTCAGAGACTCTGTTATGTTGCAGAAGGGTTGTAAAAATAAACTATTATTCAATCTGAAAAAATGCAGAGTTATGAGAATAACAAGATTAAGATATTCGATAACATTTGCTTACATGATACAAGGAGAGGAGTTGAAGAGTTGGGCATGAAGCATGAGGAAGAAGTCGTCGCATAAACATCGATCGGGAGTTTTTGAATATCGTCAACGGCGATCCAGTCTGTTTATAAAACTGTTTTGTAGTGTTTGTAAAAGGCCTTACAGAATATTGATGATGACTATAATGCTTTATAAAACGGTGCCAATTTCCTATTTATAGCAGTTTTATAAACACTTCGAAAATATTTCTGGGAGGAATGCAGTTTTATACTTTGTTTCTCCGAAACGTTTTCGCAACTATTATAAAATACGAAATTGCTAGTTGGGATGGGATATTCTTCAAAAATTATTTTTTAAATATTCTAGGAATATTGGATGTCTTAAATTGCATTGCATTTTTGATGCGGTAAATTTTCGTTTTGTGGACACCCGGCGATTTTGAAAAAATTTTTGACTGTACTTACGTATTCTGATGCGTAGATTACGAATCCGAAAGAAAAAAGCAGCGCTCTCCCTTATTTAAAAAGTTACGGCCCTTCAAAGTTCAGAAAAGGGCAACTTTTCAGCCTTCTTTTTCACCAAATAAACTTTTTAAAAACACAAGCATTTATTCACTAGGTCACCTTTACACCTTATTCCTCCTTCTTTAACACTTTTCACTTCAATAATCAACATTTTTCTTATAAAAATGTTAAAAAATGTACAGAGCTGCTTTTTGGTTACATATCACTCTATTTTACTTTTTTAAGGTTAATGATATGACGAAAAGAGGAATGAAAATTTTCATTTCTCTTTTCATCATGATCTCCTACCACATAGTAACGGCTACATCCATCAATTTGTTAATGATATGGTTGGTACGACTGATGCAGTCAATATTCCTAAAGTAATTCAAATGTTTTTTGCCTTCATTCTTTAGGTCGTAAATTGGTTTTTGCCACTTTTCTTAAAATCACAACAATTGTACTGAGCTTTTTTCTTCGGTATTTTCATAATCCGCTTTCTATTGCATCTAAACCATAAAGTGTCATAATTTAATTTGCACTCTTCATTGCAAAAAGAATGTGTCATTCACTTACTTTTCTCTAGATACACAACTGAAATCACTCTCGTTTAAACATGTACTTAGTCAAACCAACAAATCACACACACAAACTCTCATCAGGCCTGAAATGAGGTATTGTAGGTTGAGCACCATTACTTTTTTATCGATACTATTGTCTTTCACTTACTTTTCTCAAAGACTGAATATGTAACTTTACTATTCGCTGTACTGCAAAATCGACAGCCTCAAACTATAAATGGAACACTAAACATGAGAAAATGATACTTTGGTAATAACACCAATGCCAACCGCCATGTTGAACCAATTGTCGATTTCAAAGCAAAGCTGTCAAGTGTTAAAGGACAGCCGCTTCCACAGAGCTTCGCGACTGTCGCGCGCTACACTTCAATTGACCAATGAAAAACGTTCACTCCAATACTGCACTTCCCCATTTCTCTGTTGCTAGGATTTGTCGCTTTTTAATTGAATAATTTTAAATTCAAAAAATTAGATGAGAATCAACTGATTTATTGATGCAATTGATTCATTCATTGGACCATTCGAATTTATTTGTCGTTTCCAATAGTTGGAGTAATTCATCAGAATCTTCGCGATGAGTTCAAAAACTGGTTAACACTGTAAGGGTTATATACATTAGGTTATGCATTCGATTGTAATCTTCAAATATTTTTGTTTATAATAATATCGAATCATTTGAATACGTTATTATAAGATAATTCAAAATTCCATTGTATAGAATATTCCAAAATATACCCTGGGGATATATTCTAAAAATATACCATATTGTCTATTCCATCGGCATATATTATTCTAAGGCTTTTGACAAGGTCCACCACAGTACCTTGCTCATCAAGTTGGAGTTTCGGTGTGCACAGCAGTTTGCTGAGGTGGATTTCATCCTACCTACGTAATAGGTTTCAGATCGTGAAACTTTATGGTAATGTATCTGAAATTTCTCGTATAACTTCCGGTGTCCCACAGGGATCACACCTGGGACCGTTGATGTTCTCAATTTTCATTAATGACATTGGCTCGTGCTTTCAACATAGTCATTATCTAATAAACGCCGATGATTTGAAAATTTATTCTCCGATAGAGCAGAAATTACAACAAGTACTTCTCCAAAAGACATCGATCGTTTATCTAATCATTGTCATTCCAATAAGTTACATCCCAATTCTAATGAATGCTCTTTTATAATATTTTCTCGAAAAAAACAGAACCTTGATTACATTTACGAGATAGACAGTTCACCTCTGAAAAAAGTTCAACAAATGAAGGATCTAGGCATCATTTTTTATCTAAAATCGTCTTTTGAAAACCATACTGAGAAATCTTGGCTTCTTAGTCAGAAAATGTAAAGATTTCAAAAAATCCGAAACCTGTATACTCTTATATAATTCCATTGAAATACAAATATAATATTTTTAGTTTTTCATTATTTATCGGGTTTAGAAAAAATAGCGTATGCAACTCTCATGTAATGGTTATTAATACACTCGCTTATACCATACAAAACTCGCCTTTGGCTCGTTTCGTATCCCGGTTAATGCTCGTGTCTTAATAACCATCATTACATGATCGTTGCATAATATACTATTATTCCATGCGCAATAGTGATTTATTCAAGATGTCTCCAGTAAGTAGTAATCATTTCTTGAACGCTCCAATATCATGTATGCAATAAATATACAATTTAACTTTCAAAAGAAATATTTTCTTGTAGAAACATACTATGCACTAGGTAGGATAACTGTATTTTTATTTCTATTTGTAAATAATTTTCTCTAGTATGATCTAGCTCAACTCTTTGAATGTAATGATGTAATTTATGTGGGACTTTATAATTAGAACTTTTTTTCTGTTGAGTTGCCAAAGCTGTAAATCAATAAATAAATAAAAACATCGACATGGTTCACCAAATGGTGCTAGACAACTACCGAATTGAAGTACGAGACATAGCAGAGGTTATAAAAATGTCGAAAAAACGCATTTGTCACATATTGAATTAATATTCAAGCATGAGAAAGCTGTCTGCGCTTTAGGTGCCGCGTGGCGCAATTCAGGCACAATAAATCCAAGTTTCGGCACCGATTATTAACTGTACATATATGAAACTTGGATACACAATTATACGCCCAAAAATAAAATAGAGTCCAAACAGTGGAATGCAAAGGTGGAACCGACTCCAAAGAAGCAAAAACGTTTTTTTCGGCTGGGATAGGGATGGCGACTGTTTTTTGGGATGTATTATGCATCATTACTCGACAAGTTGAAGGCTGAACTTGCGAAAACGGCCACATTTGCGGAAAAAATCAGTTTCACTAATGCAACGCACCGTCTCACACGTCAGCGGTGACCATCCTCCTCACTCACCAGACCTAGCCTCAAGCTACTTCTACTCGTTTTACTCATTCGAAAATTGCGTTCGGAAAACAAAGATTATATCGTTAAATGAACAGGCAATCACCTTCGTGAACAATTATTCTGCAGAGAAAAACGCTGAGAACTATTTCGACGGATTCAAAGCAGATTATGCTGGGAAATTGAAAGAGAAACTGAAAAAAAATGGCTCGTATCTTTGTTACATCGGAAACTTTTCAGATCACTTTCGTATTTGAATCTAACACAGTGATCATTAATGATTTCTCAATTACCAATTGACCAAAAGTACCCTGGCTAATACATCGACGGATATTGAATTACACTTGAAATTTATTCATTCTTGATTACATGAAAGTAATTCTAGTAGTCAGAAGAAAATTTCAAACACATTTCGTAATTGTGAAAACAATGGGACACGAGATACCAAGATTATATTATGTTGGTTTGAACATGATATCCAACTCGCTATTCGATTGTTTCATCCAATAACTAACTTTTATACGAAAGATTGTGCTTTATTCCAGCATGACTTTTCGTGAAAAGTTTTTTAGGAGTGATGAAATTACTGTCTGCTAAGAAACTCTATGCTGCTCTTTTATTCATTCGAGATTCTCAAATTAGTGTATGTTAAAACAAAGCAGTTATCACGGTGAAAAAATTAATAAAACTGAAATTGCTTTTAAAAGTTCTGAATGCGGAAATTAAAACTTCCGGCTCGCGATACTCCTTGAGAGAAGATGGTGAAGTTTTAAGCGAGCAGAATATATTTCTTGAATGAGAGCCTATGTGGGCATGCAAACATTACATCGTTTAAATTTTTTATTATTGATTACGTTGATTGTCTGATGTTATCACCCAAAAGTGGGTAAAAAACCAATTTTATATTATTTCGTGAGTTGTCATGCTACGAATTTTTACGATCCCTACGTCGAAACCTCACTTTTTTGGTTGACGAAATGGAACCAAATATACTCGGACCTGATTGACGGCAAAAATGATTCTGAACCGGTTTCATTATTTCATACTAACTAATCCAAATGTGGAAACCATCAATCGAATAAATAGATATCTTGAGTAAACATCTCTTATTGATACTACCGCACCTTAGATAACAATAATGATATATAAAAAAATACGACTTGGGCTGAATATTAAAATTGAACAAAAATAACTCAAAATTGAGTGAAAAAATTATTCTAATTAAAATGAGTCTACAGAAAATTATTTTTTCAACAGATAACTTAGGTACTGCAATTTTTCAACCATCATGCACCTGTTTGATATGTAAAAAACAAAAGAAAACCATATAGTCCATGGATTACAGATAATATTCGCAGAATGCAAAAACTAAGGAATGAATCACTCAATCGTTATCGGTTAACAAAAATAGTGGAACATAGGGAAGATTACAAAACTATGAGAATTTTTGTCACTGCTGCTGTAAGGGCCGAAAAAAAAGCGTATCTGAACTATAAATTCAAAAAACTCAATCAAAAACAAAAATGGCAAGAACTGAAAAAACTAAACATTAAAAACAAAAACAATGCTTCTTTATCAGAAGAACTACGTTGATGCACTCAATCGGTACTTTGTTGACTCATGGAAAAACTCTCGCCAGCCAAGCACTAGTTTACTAGATGAATATACTGCTGGAAAATCACCACATTTTTTTACATTCGTGGAAGTGATGAAGAATTTGTTTTTCAAACTTTGAAAGGTATTAAGTCTAAGGCATTTGGTTGTGATAACCTTAATATTACTCTAATAATACTATGCTCCCCCTTTATTGTGCCACATATAACATATATAAATAACTCTTGTATACAAAACTCCTATTTTCCCCAGTTATGGAAGGAAGCTCTCGTCAATCCTCTGCCAAAAATAAGTTCACCATCAGAGTTTTCACACTTACGTTCAGTTTCGATTCTACCTGTTCGTTCGAAAGTGCTCGGCTGAATGCATCGTTGGCAACATATATGCAGTGTATTTGAACTTCTTTTTGAACCAGTGCTTCTCCCTGTGGAAGATCTCGGCTTGGAATCACTTGATATAATGTTGATGAGTCCGAACATGCTCTGCTATTATTTATTTGCTGATTTCTCCTCGCTCCTTGCTGGTTTCTTCTCTAGTGCTCCACAATGTGGACTTTTGAAAGACTCTCAGTTCCACTGATATATGATTTGTGGCACTTACAAGTAAATATAGCTCTTTAAAACGCAGTCTTCGTTTGGTAGCCTGTTTTTCTTAAGGCTGCTACGGATGGTGTTTTCGGATCTAAGGCAGGTTCTGTTGTTGTACTGATTTTTCTTATCCTTCTCGACAATCCTCTGACATAGGAAAGGGCAAGCACTGAATGTGACGGCTTCTCTTCTTTTGTTTTTGTTATTTGCTTATTATCAATATAAAAGATTTAGCATCGTCAAGGTAGATGAATGTAATACAAAACATACATTAATACAAAACATTACACATACAAAACATTGATACATACACAATACATACACATTAAAAAGGAAAAGCATTAAAACTTGCAGTCGAAAAATTCACTTACGTCATAAGGGCAGAGATCAACCAGCAGCCCTTTTATACTTTTTTTTGAATTCAATCATATGTAATTTTCTCATATATGGTGGTTGAAGAGCCTTATCGCCATAGTAAAAAAGCTTTTATGAGTAATTGCCAGTCGATGTTGCGGCATAAGAAGATTGTGGCCATTTCTAGTCAAATATTCATGGTTGCGATTAACATGAGGGGTGTTGTTTTGTGTCTTGATATAGACAAGACATTGAAATATATATATATAGAGCCTTAATGGTTGATATATTGAATTTTTTAAATAGAGGTCTAGAGCTGTCAGTTCTTTTTGCTCTTCCCAGGATTCTAATAGCCGTTCTTCGTAAAATGAATATCCTCTACCAATCAACTGAAAGTCCACAAAAAACTAATCCGTATGACAGCTTAGACTGAAATAACCCCATGTAAGCTGCTCTCGAAACATAAGAGGAAACAAATTCATCGATTCTACGAAGCAGGAAAAGAGTGCTAGACAGCTTAGTAGAGAGATCTTTGATGTGGTCTTTCCAATTCAGTTTTTGTGAGGCTCTTTCTATCTTCTAGCCAAATCTGCTCCATCATTACTTTGGAGCAACTATTTTGTAACCAGTCTGTTCCACCATCACTCTTTTTTGTTGATGCCTAGTTTTTTTTCGAGACCTGCCTTTGTATTAGAGAACCCAAAAACACGTTCAACAGGAGTCTTGATGACTCCTCTTTTGGTAGATTGATGGTGGTTGAATTCGTGATTCAGATACCGTCCCATGTGAGTAGATTTTCAATATAAACAGATGTTTCCCACATGGTGTTGGTCCTCTCCACCAAAGACAGTTCGTTGTGGAATTTCCTTCTCCATTCTGGAGGTGACGGAATGTCTTACGCTGTTGATATACTTCGTAAAGGTGTCTAATTCTCTATTTCCATGGTTCCATATTATGAAGGTGTTGTTAACGTATCTCAACCAGTCTCGTGTCTTCTTGTGGGCTTCTTCCATGGCAAGAGTTTCAAACCACTTCATATATATGATGGCTATAACTGATGAAAGTGGCCATCCCATTGGCAGTTTCTCATCTTGCGTAAAGAATTCGTCCTTTAGTTGGAGATAGCAGTTCCGTACACAGCATTCTAGTAAGTCTATGATTACTTTTATAGGTAAATTCGTTCTTTCTTCCAAGTCCTCGTGTTACACGGATAACTTCTCCTGCAACACTTTGGAGAGTTGATCGACAAGAATGTTGGTATGAAGGCTTTCCACGTTGAAACTGCTTAGTTGATCCTGCTCCTTTTGACATCCATTGTCTCTAGTAATTCGACAAAATGTCCTGAAGTCTTCACAAAAGATGAAGTATTTTTTTGCAGTGGTTGTATTAGCGGAAGTAAAAATCTGGACGAGCTTTTTTTGACATTTGCTCAAGTTTACACCCTACTCATATATATAGAGAAATTCCCATTCGTAGCTACAATATCGAAAATCCGTTTGATGAAGTGTGGAATTATGTGGGTTTTTCTCGCCGAACTCAACGTAGTAACCGAATTGGGAACACTGATTCATCCCCAGTCGTCTGGGGCGACGGATTCCAGGCGCCAGACTTTCCTAACAACCGCCCCTATCCGCCCCAAATCGTTCCGTACTTTGTAAAAATAACCGGACAATCATACTGATAGATCACGCGGCCTGGAAACAATTCTCTTGCAGTAACTTCATACTATAAATGTCCCCGTAATTTTTCATACATATGAAATAGCTCGGGATTTATTGCACCCTCCATCATTTCGACGCATTATAGGTTCTCTCGGTTATTACGTTCTTTTATTACCTCTAGTTTTCGTTTCGGTCGGAAAATCGCAGATTTTGTCATTACACACCGAGGCTGATAATTTCCAGAAGAAAAATAGACGGTTGAGACGTGAGCTCATATGGATTGTTGGACTGAAACGTTTTTATGAGTCACCTTTGAAATGAGATTCATTTGCCGCTTTGGTTTCTGAACATACGAAATATATTCTGATATACAATATGATTATGATGTTGTCTTTGTGAATCTTCGAAACTGCACTTCAAACAGTCAAAATGATGGAGAAAAAGCTGAAGGATTTATTGAAAATAATAGAGTTGCATATATCTCAACCAATTACATTTGATACAAACGTTATATCTTAGCGTTTGATTATTTTTGAGCTCGTTATATATGAATACGTTGTTCGATAGGAAGACACACTACCAGCATTGTTTTGGACATCTTATTGATTCCATTTTTCATATCAAATTCTATGTAAATTCTTTGACCCACTTTTTTATAGCCGAACACGCAAAACACCAACGAATTCAACATGTTTTTTCACAAATTACAGTTGGATGAATCTTGGAAACACTTCTTTCTTGATGCAAATGTTGAAAAACCAGATATTCTGATTAGTTATGGCACACCGAAGCATTAACTTTGAAGTACCACAAGGTCAAGAAACTAGTCGAAGCTTCCTTTAATTTTCTGATTGATTCGGCCGTTACTTGATGAAGATACATAGTAATTTCACAAACTACACCTAAACGATTTGATCTCCTCAAACTTTATTGACAAAATATATCACAACATGTTTCGCTAAACATTAGCTTTATCAACTGATTAATACATCAAAGTATCCTTACATTCATATTTATACACTACAGGAATCGAGATATCTAAATTGCATATAGAGTATATAAATTAAAATGTGGAACGTGCCCTAAGGTATATATTGGTCAAACTGGCAGGACATTTAGGAATCGAATCCAGGAACAACATAAGAGCTATGTAAATAAGAAAACAAATTCAACATATTGAAATCATCTTCCAGAAGAAAATCACATCTTTAATGAGGGGTTCGAAATTTTGCACATTGAAAATGAAGGTTTGAAACTGAATCATTTGGAAGCAATGGAAATTAATGAACTTTAAAATTCAAAAATTCTAATGAATGACCAACTAGATTTGAATAGATCACCATTATTGAACTTTTTTTCTTCAAAACCGAGAAAGAATTATTATTGATGTAGATGTGAGGCAATATGCTTCAGGTAATCATAATTGAGCAGGTACGAGATGTAGAGGTTCAGGTAATTTCTTACAGCTAGTCCTGTAGTATATGAATATGAATGTAAGGATAATTTGATGTTTTAACCACTTGAAAAAGCTAATGTTTAGCGAAACATGTTGTGATATATTTCTTCAATAAAGTTTGTGGAGATCATATCGGTTAGGTGTAGTTTGTGAAACTACTATGGATCTTCATCAAGTGACGGCCGAATCAATCAGAGAATTCAACATGCTAAACATATATTCTAGACGAGAGTACCGACATAAAAAATAAAAAAATCTCTAGTCGCATATACGTAGGCCGCGAAATTTGGACATTTACCTTATTTTTTAACAGATCTTGTATATTGAAACTCATCAACAGCAAATTCAACAATTGGACTCAAATCAACCCCGATATGTCATGGAATCGAAGTGACGTGAATATAGAAACTTGACTTTAGTCAATTAATTTCAATATAGTTGGAAAATGAGCATAAAGTCAGAATTCTAACTGACTCAGTAAACAAAATTGTATAGAAATAATTCTGATAATTTTTATTCTCTATCAGCATCCATTAAGAATATTTCCCAATTTATTCATACTAGCTCCAAAGTGAGTGGATCTATTCGATCCTCGAGACTATCAGATGGATAGAGAACAAATTCAGATTGAGAAAAAAAGATTCCTCTTCAAAAAAGTGAAAAATTGAAGAAGGGGTTTCAAAATGTAACCTCTTCTATGAAAAATTGAATATATAACCTTTTTTATATCTTACAACACTCCTGGACGAAAATACATTCATTATCGCTGATACATTTCTACATTTTTTCCAATCAATGAAGTACCACATGAATTCAGTGCTGGTAAAATATATGAAAAATCAATGGGTTGTAAATCATGCCTTGAAGAAAATAACACCGGCCGCCACTGGTAGCCATAAACCAATTGTGACGTAGCTGAGAGCGCGCGATTGTACAATGTTCGGTGCCGCTGTAGATGCAGCGAGAAGAATGCTACCGATTTCGATAGAAGTTCGGGAAAATTTTCTAGCGCATTCGATTACAATATATAAACGCTAGCCATGAGCATATCGACACAGTCAAGTGGAAGTTACAGTGCGGTACGCGAAGCGATCTAGTAAGGCGAAGTTGGAGTTTTACTTGAAATGTTCGTTATATTCAAAGTGAAATAAAGTTTGATTATTCAGTGTAGTCAATTATTGGATAGCATACTTTCAGATTTACCTTTTAGAATATTTCGAAATATACCCTTGGGATATATTCTAAAAAGTGGTCTATTCCATGGGCACATATTATTCTAAGGCTTTTGACAAGGTCCACCACAGTACCTTTGCTGAGGTGGATTTCATCCTACCTACGTAATAGGTGTCAGATCGTGAAACTTCATGTTAATGTATCTGAAATTTCTCGTGTAACTTCCGGTGTCCCACAGGGATCACACCTGGGACCGTTGATGTTCTCAATTTTCATTAATGACATTGGCTCGTGTTTTCAACATAGTCATTATCTATTAAACGCCGATGATTTGAAAATTTATTCTCCGATAGAGCAGAAATTACAACAAGTACTTCTCCAAAAGACATCGATCGTTTATCTATTCATTGTCATTCCAATAAGTTACATCCCAATTCTAATGAATGCTCTTTCATAACATTTTCTCGAAAAAAACAGAACCTTGATTACATTTACAGAAAATGTAAAGATTTCAAAAAACCCGAAACCTGTATACTCTTATATAATTTCATTGTTCGAAGCCACCTTGGGTATGCAACAATAGTGTGGAATCCTTTTCATCAAAAATATATAAATAGAATAGAACAGGTTCAAAAGAGATTCATACGCTTCCTAAACTTCAAATTCAGATTAAATCAAAGTTTTCCTCCATATACTTCTAGCCTAAAAATATATAAAATTGACGAACTAGAAACCAGACGGAAANGGCCACAATTCTTACAACTCTTTTTTGCATGATAAAAACGTCATTTATTGAAGTGGAGTTGGCATACAAACAAATTCCATACCTGATTCGAGATGCTACTTGGGAGTGATATAAGGATAGTAGTTGAGGCTCCTCCAGGACCTGCTTGAGACTTCTGAACATATAGCATAAAGAATTCAATCTTTTATTCAAATAAGTGCAGTGACTTTTCCAGTTCATATTTTCATCGACAACTAGTCCGAGAAATTTTACTTCGTTTATGTTACATATTAGTGTGTCACTAACGCAAACATTTAATGAAAGACAATTTTTTTGCCAATTATGAAATTTGACGATTTGGGTTTTCGTTGCATTCAGATATAAAGAATTTAGGCTACACCACTCGTTTATAGAACTGAGAACTTGTTCGCATTTCTGTTGTGCTGCAATTTCATCCTTGTCCGATATTATCACAGAAGTATCATCAGCGTACATGGTAGCAGGGATCCCTGTAAGGTATTTCTCAAGATCATTGGTATACAATAAAAATAAAATTGGCCCCAATATAGACCCTTGTGGAACTCCCATGTTAACCACTTTAGTTTCAGAATTAACGAATGTGTTTGCTCCGGAAATACGTTCCGAAATTTGTACATACTGAGTACGTTCAGTTAAGAAGGAAGAAATCCAATTAAAAGCAGAGCCTCTGATTCCATAGTTGTACAACTTCGATAATAAAAGCTGATGATTAACACAGTCGAATGCCTTGCTGAGATCACAAAAGACCCCAGCAGGGCATTCTCCTGATTCCAAATATTCAATAACTTGGTTAAAGAACGAAATTGCAGCCGTATTCGTTGAATGATTAATTCTAAACCCATGCTGATTTTCACTTAAAATATTAAAACCATCCAAAAATTCCAACAACCGTTCAAGGAAAGAATATTCAAAGATATTTGAGAAGCTTGACGTTATTGTTATGGGACGATAGTTGTCCATTTCGCTAGTTGAACCCTTTTTATGAATTGGGATGATTTTCCCTGTTTTAAGGGAGTTGGGAAATGTTCCCTTTAAAAATGACAAGTTCACCAAAAAAGTCAAAGGTTTGATGATATTGTTCAAACATTTCTTATTCTGCAGAGAAAAACGCTGAGAACTATTTCGACGGATTCACAGCAGATTATGCTGGAAAATTGAAAGAAAAAACTGAAAAAAAAATGGCTCATATCTTTGTTAGATCGGAAACTCTTCAGATCACTTTCGTATTTGAATCTAACACAGTGATCATTAATGATTTCTCAATTACCAATTGACCAAAAGTACCCTGGCTAATACATCGACGGAATTTGTTGCAATGGAATTTTCATAATACATTGTAGATGGCAAACTACCATGAGATTCCTTGTCATTTATAAACTGCCAAAAATATTTTGGATTTGGATTGAGCTTGGCATCAACGCCTTGTATGTAATTTTCATAAAAAAATTTTGAATGAATTTTGAAAGCACTTCTCAAGTCAGAGAAGACTTGATAATCTTGATCACTCCTGCTGAGCATAACATTTTTGTGGGCTAACTTTTTCTGCTTCACCAGGTATCTTAGATCTGCATTAAACCGTTTGGGAAAAGTGAACGTTTTGAATCTTTTCACTGGTACAAACAAGGCTATTGCCATATTCAAAATGTAATGGAATTCAGTGGTTGCCTTATTTATATCGGCCAAATTCAGATTATCATTCCAATTTATGGCATTCAAATAGTTAGTGAGACCTTGGTAATCTGCATTTCTAAAGTCATAATAGAAATCTGTGTATTCTAAGTTATGAGTCGTTTCATAATTAAATATATTGAAAGTATAACTCACATGGTGCATGATATTTAAAGAAAGAGGGTCTATTGGTGTCACTATTTCTATGTTGTTTCGAAACAGGCGTATTGAAACAGGTGTTTTGGATTCGTGAATTGTTTACTGAAAATCACAAAATGAATTATTACTTGAATATGGTTCACATTTTTCCAATTTATGTCATTTTTCCACCTCCTGAAATTCCTTACATTTTCGAGACACTGATATTGAATCATCAAAACGTTCTTCCAAGTGTTATGCAGGTTTCTCAGTATCAATGCTATCACTTCACAACCCAATCGAACTCAAGTATTCGTCACTGTGATCCACTCTTTTCGAAATCGGATTTGTATCTTATATCCTTTTCGAATTATATGAAGAATCCAGCTCAATCTGTTCTGAAAGAAGCAGACAAAACTAATCCGGGAACAAACACTCGTGGAACAAGAATAGAATAATAGATTTATTCGCCGGAATATATCAAGATGTCGAAACGACTTGTAATACAACACACCGAATTATTCCGTTGTGTGTCGAGATAAAACTCTTATGAAGGTCTCAAGTGATTTTTAATAATGAGAACTGAACGTTTTGGCTTTCTATTTTTCCATTTGTATACAAAAAAAGGTGAATCTTTCAAAGAATGGAAAAAGCAATTGATTTCATTATTTTTTACTATTCAGTTTCCAGTCCGAACATTCGTTATGAAATCGAATCAGATATCATTCACAGGATTGCTACATTAAGAAGAGTATGATAGATATATAATGAAGGCACTGTCATGATACCATACCTGACAAATAGCGGACGGCAATGATATCTGTATTCAGCATTAGCCATAACTCTCAGCGCTCTTTTCTGTATAATAAACACTTTACTGGCATGCGTTGAATTTCCCCACAACATGACACCATAATTCAGATGTGATTGAATGAGGGTGTGAAAAGTACTGAGTACAGTTTCTCGATCTGTAAATGTTTTTAGTTTGCGGAGAACAAAGATATAGGTGGAGATTTTCTTACACAGAATGTCATGACCCCAGGCTAGATTGTCATCCAGTGTTATTCCCAGAAGGTTAACGGTATCACCTTTACTCGACGTATGATTGCTGAAGAAGTTTGTTTTCAGCGTTTTATCTATATTCAGAGTCAGCAGGTTATCAGAATATCAGTGTTCAGCTGAGTCTAATACCTCATCCTCTATATTTGTGAGATTGTGTAGAACACGGTCGGTGTTAAGTAAAGTAGCGTCATCAGCATACATAACTAATTTATTAGGCAAAAATTGATAGAAAAGATCATTTATAGATCATGTTAATATAGTGTAGCGTAAGCTAGCCCATATTTTTTTGCCGTCCCTTCAATCGATACCCCCGCCAAAGACAAATTTATAGCGGCCTACATGTTTTCTTTACTCCAGGATCCTTGTGTCGTCTTTTTCTATATTTTCTATGGCGTATATATATTTTCTATATACGCCATCTGTAATAAAAAAAAACACTATAAAGTGCATAATTCCATAAAACGGTATAACTTGTCATGACCAGGCAAAGTGAATACGATATCCATTTTGTCCAATCCGCTTTGTCCTTCAAATACATTTTTGAGGCTATTCCAAATTACTAAAAGGTAGGGCATCTAAACTTGTTGTCTACGGATAATTGAAAGCTATACATATACTCATGCATTAAATCCTGCTCATAACAAAAAACATATCGCGAATAGTATTATAGTTATAAACGAAACACTTACCTCTGTAAATTAATATTTTTTTTACAAAAACACCTCTGTCCGGTCACTGGCGCAGTGCGATGCGAACTCGTCACGACGTGTTTGCCGCGCACGGAGTGGCAACTAGCGACCGTTGCTATGACAATACGGCGGCCGGCCAACGAACTATTTGGGAGTCATAGGCAATATTCGCTTTGCCCGGGGTATCTACTTTACCGGGTTTCCCCTACTACATAGTGCTTCTCTCGTTGAATAATCCATAATTTATAAATGAAATTATCTCCAGAAATCCACCGTTTCATAAATACAGGGTATTGAATATGAAAAATAAAAATAGGTTTTTGACTTTATTATTCCAATTAACGTTTTGTTTCTTCGTAATAATCTCTTGTTTGTGATGAGGAAATGTATTTTCTCTCCGGATGCTATACAATGTGCCACTTTTCTCATCGCTTTCATACGTTCAAAACGAAAGATTTCTCACGCAGTAAGAAATATCCGCCATTACAATGAGAAATAATTTCTCACTGTTATCACGATAACCCAAGTCAGTCATGAATTGTTACATGTCAGATTGATATGACATGTTCTTCATGTTGACAACGCTACGCCGACTATTCGCGTGCAATATCCAAGTAGCCCATTGTCGGCGTTTCCATAATAACAAAACCGAAGCACTGCATAATTATTGCTGTCAACTTAGTCAACGAAAATAGTTTTGTTGTGGATTGGTATAGTATAAACAGCAGCAGATTTATTAAATATTGAATATAATGGAATACGAAGATTTAGAGTTGGAAAATACACCTCCAGAAATTGTTCAGAAAGCAATAGATGTTTGCAAAATGAATACTCAATTTAAAAGA